>WMED01020219.1:0-10899 GCA_019650415.1 Pipa parva
CACCCATTTCACTTGTGGAGCCGGTCACACAGGATTGAGCAGGTAAACCAATACCTTTACTACCTAGTACATCAGTCTCCTTCTCCACGCAGGTTTCATCTGATTGTTCATTACACACTTCCAATTTGTGTTTTTGGGAAAATGTGGATAACTTGGTACTCTGAATCATATACCATGGGACTGACATGAAGCTTCAAAACTTTAGGTTAAATAATTCAGGCTATTTACTGACATAACCACAATAAAGGTTTCATATTCACTGGCTAACGCACTTCTCAGAGTGTTCTCTTAAAAATTTGACTAACTGGTAGAGAATGTGTTATACCATTTGTTGATCACCACCCAGATCCCTAGAAACTAAAGACTGTACCCTCTATAGACCTTGTTATTAAAGAATTGAAAGACAAATTTAAATATCAACTAACAGCAGAACTAGACATTCATTCCAAGAATTACAGGAAGAGTTTCTGGTTATTCTGGAACCTTTACTGGGAAAAAAAGAAACAAAAAAATGTAAACCAAGGACCTTACTTAATCACCAAGGAGCAGTAAACAGAACCTAGATTCTATTTTTTTCACCCTATCTCCATTTTAGAGAAGTAGGAGGCATAAGTCTCCAATGAGTGAAATTTTTTTCCCTACAATATCTCTCCTTTCTCTTCCTATTGGTCTAATCTCACAATATGCAATATGTAAAGGTATTAGGCAGCAAATAAACAGTCAGTTCATGTACCTGTGTAAGATGACAAGCCATATGAGGAAGTGTGATACTTTTAGCCATGCTCTGCTGGTGGTTTTAATGTTATAACTAATATATTTTTTCACACGATGATACTGCATTTCATTAGTTCATTTAATCATAATTGATTAAATGAACAATTCAGGATTGTGTGGGAATTATAATCAAATTGGATAGGTGCAGGTAGCATATCTGAGCCAGTATAACTGAAATTTCAGCAATAACCTACCTCTTTTACTCCCAGACAGGATAGGCAGTAATTATGTTTAAGAACAATGGATGTAGTATTTTTTTATAGGGAAGATTAAAACAGATACATAGTTATTTACTCACAACTTACCCTCTACCTGTTGCTGAATCAGCTAAAATGGGTACATAAGTCCTACCTGAGAGGGAACTGCACAATGATTTTCTATCAGGCAGTTCCCTCTCAGGTAGGAATAATGTATCCCCTGCCTCTATCTGATTGGTTTATTGATTTTTGGCAATTAACCAATCAGCTTGCATAGCACTTGATGGGGAGGGGGATGAGAGTAGGGTACCCATGGTTTTATTTTAATATTTCCCCTACTCTTTTTTGCAATTGGGGTAGGGGGGCTGCTATCATGGACTAACTCCAATTTTAGCAATCTGTCCTCCCTTGCATAGAGTTAGCACAGCAGTAACTAATCCTTAAATGTGATTTCTACTACTTTTTTTAATTTCTTTTCATATGCTAATTTATTTGAGCAAAAAGAAAATGTAATTTGTTCAAAATGAAATGAACATGCAGAAATACACTAACAATCCTTTATATTTCTCTAAACAGAAAGCAGTTATTTGCAAACCACTTACTGCAGTTTATATTTCTGGCATTTTCATGTCAAGATTTTGGATGCATGATACTTAAATATTACAGCATTACAGAATATATTGGGATGTCACAAAATAACTTATACATTTGAAATCATAAAACAGAAATTAATAGGACTCTCCAGCTTCTTCTGTGGTCACTACAGACTTAGCTCAAGTTAAAAAGATTGAAAAACAAAAAAGACACTGTAAAGTGGTTCTCTGCTATTAAATGCATATATATTATAACACTGCTGGGACCTCATTAGCAACTACAAAAATCATTATCTTTAAGTGCCGTACAATAAATCATACCATATCTCAAGCAGAAAGGGAAACTAAAAATAAAGAGGGTGTTAGTAAGAAAAAGCAATTCATTCAGAACTGTTCCTCTACAAATTTGTCCCATATTTTGTAATTTCCATAAAAGTTTGCCAATAGGCTTCCAGAAGCTATGTGTGATTTTTAAGAACTCAATGTACTTAAAGAACCAGTAAAAGCAAAAAAAAAAAAAAAAAAAAAAAAAAGAAAACCAAATCTCTTTTGGCTTGGAATGGCAATTATTCCTTCAGATACCATCGTAATTATAACATTTTATGTTTGAATTTAAATCACTGACATTTCAGTGTGCTTTAAATCTTTTATGTTTGCTTTTTATGTTATATGTTTATCTTTTATATGTCAAGTAAACACACCCATTTGTTTATTTTTTTTATGGAACTTTAGACTTTACATATACATAAAGTGCCCAGAAAGCACAATTTAAAAAGATCACTGCAACAGTATTGAGTCCACAAAAGAAAATAATTATTGTAGAGGAACAACGATCATGCCAATCCAAATGGAAGTTTTCTTTCTATGGTGTTATTAACCCTTTAACAAGATGAGTGTTTATTTACAATGCAGTCTTTTTAATTCTAGCTGGATTCACAATGTAAAAATTAATGCAATTTAGCTGATGTTTTTATGATATTCTTTGTCACGTGCACTGCCGGCGTTTGATTGCCAGCTAGCACTGGGTGAGTGCCAGTCAATCCGGGGTGGATGACATCACACATGGCATCAGCAGCACCAAATTCAGAAGGGGCTGAGCACTGTTACTCAGTGCTCTAGCATTGATGTCAATTCCTAGCTGCTGATTGTTGCTACCTTGGTTGTACTGCCTTGTGCCTTCTCAGAGGTGCCTACTTCAGTTTCAGCTTCTCCTGCAGACCCTTAAGTGTCAGTTCTTCAGCTCAGCCGGCTGGAATATCTTCAGGTCTGCTTTTGTACTGCTTTGCCTGACAGCTCCAGTGTTTGGTCTCACTATTCCATATATAAAGGTACTCTATACTTCAAGTGATCCTATCCCAGTTTACCTTAATTAGCATTTGGGTAGATAGGAGACACCTGATTTTATCTGTTTGATCTCTTCTGAATGACAGCTTTGTGAATAATATTTGTATCTATCTAATTATATACGTAAATACTATCTGTTCTATTGTCTTAGGCTAGGTTCACACTAGCATATTATGCTCAGCACATAATATGCTAGTGCGAAAAAAAAAATACGCAGAGCGTATTTTTTTTTTATAACTTACCAGCGACAATGTGAACACTCCCTTGGCGTTCACATGACTTCCTGTGTGATCACATTTTGGGCGCAACATATAATACGCCAGCCAAAATGCGACACACAGCGTTCCAGACCCAGCATATGCAGATCATATGCTAGTGTGGCCGGAACTATGTGAGTAGCATCGGCTTTCATTGAGCCGTTTTTTTTTTTTTCACACTATGTGCTGAGCATAATACGCTAGTGTGAACCTAGCCTTAGAGGAATGTATTCTGTCCCAGGTGGGACTGTACCATCTTTACTATAAGTTTAATAAGGTATAAAAGAGTGTGTTGGAAAATAATAGTCAGATTCATTTCATAGAGAACATTGTGTGTGTCTCGTGCTGTGTGTGGTCTCATGCTTTGATCACAACATCCTTTAACATTAATTTGGACATACACTAGAAACCACGAAATAAGTCAATTTGCGACTACAACTTGTTCCTGTTTCCAGTATGCCTCAGTGCCTCTAGAGGCGTAACAGGCTCTGGTTGCTCCAGTTCCTTTAGTGGCATCCAGCCCTGTAGTACCTTATGTGTGTATTTCCCTGTACTTCACTGCAATTATCATGTCAGTCCTCATGTGACAAGATCATACACATGACATTCTTCTAGTGGAGAATTATAAAAACACTGTCTAAACAATGACAAAGTGTAAAGATTTTTAGTGACACTTTCAATACTTCTGAAATGATGATTAAATGGCATCGTTTTACTGAGGGAGGCTATCATAAAAATTCTAATAATTTTAAAACATTTTAAAATTAAATGGAGAGATTGGTCTGGTCCTAGATAAAGCCAAGACAGTGTTATTATTTAGTAGAACAATTCAGCAATAGTGTATGGGTCTTGAAATTTTCAGCAACACTCAGAAAGCCCTCTGTTCCCTACTACATTTAAAACAAGTGAAACCCATGCAAAAGAATGCTGATTTAGATATATGTCTCAGCTGTTAGTAAGTACGGGAAGTTATTCATGAAAGTCTGAACAGTTGCATAAAGGTCCAAAATTACATCCATTTGCCATTTCCCAATCTTCACATATATATCAAACTCAGATATGGTGAATTTGTGTCTGATTTAGACATTTACATTGGTCATGGACTTATGGGGCTCTTTGCTTTATGTTGCATGTCTGTGCACATATAATTTGGCTATTCATGAAGCATTGAAGCTTCCAAAAGTAGTAAATTCGACAAGGCATGCTGTATCCAATTTGCCAACTTGACTTCAACAGATCAAAGTGGCTAACTGGGTTTGATGGCAGGACTCCAATGTTGTATGATGATGATAGATATTTATTTGTCAATTCTACATATGTACATGAGCACATACAAGGATTGAAATTTCGTTTCTCATCTCTTCAGCATACATGACAATGGGGATAGGAATATAAATTCCAAAAACCAGTAGGCAAAGAAAAGTGCAAATGCAGATACTACAATATAAATAGAATACAATAATACAATATAATAAAATAAGTTATTGGAAGTGAAAGTGCGAATCAAAGGGAAAAAGAGGGGGGGATGATTAAGCTTGGAGGCAGGTTAAGTCACTGAGTACTTACTGAATTTACAAGGTCATAGGGAGTAGTGATAACAGGAGGGGAAGTTAATAGGTGAGAGTGGGGGAGGGGGGGAGGAAGATAAGGGAGAGAGTTCATAATGCAACGGTTTATTTAAAAGTGAAAATAAAGACTTCTATCTTACCAAGGAGCAACCCACTGTGCAAATCACATTGAAACAAATAGAAAAGTAATTTTAAGATGGTACCTAACACCACTAAAAATAGTAACTATCCACACCTCTGCATCTCCAAAGTGTTGGAGAGGATGCAATCAAATAGGTTCTAATTTGCATAGGTGGTGGGCTTGCCCAATAATAGCTCCCTTCTGGAAGCAAGTCTTCCAACTGATAAATGACAAAATACAATTAAAACTAAATTTTGAATCCAAAATAGGACTTCTACAACTACTCCCAAAGTCAGTGAAGGATCCAGTCAAAAAACTCCTCTTCCAAGTGCTAATAGCAGCACAAACAATAATAGCCAGAACCTGGAAACAACCTGCAACCCCTTCAATACATGATCTGGAGACATTGATGACAAATGCAGCCACAGAATACGTCATTGCCCAACAAAACGACAAACTGGACTCATACCATGCTATATGGAACTCTTGGACACAATATAACCCAATACCTTGAAAACAATGGACTATATAGAGACATGGAAGATAACCCTCTCTATCAGATGGAAATTGAAAATCAATTCAATGTATAAAACCTTCTTAAAGTATCTAGAAGAATGTTCTTAGGCAATTAAAAGTTATGTGCTGCAAGCTGATTGCTGGTCACTGGTGGACCCCCATAACACACTAAGCTGATCTGATAAACCAAAGTTATTCCCTTTAAATAATTTCAGAATTGTTATGTTCAATTAAAATTTATTGTGTTATATAAGATATATTAGACTAAAGTAAACCTAACCAAATCCTATAATCTGCACATAGGAAAATAAGAAATACCAGAGATAATGCAAAATAATATATGTTCATTCAATGTTATGATCAACATGTTAACAACAAGTATAATCAAAGTAAATTATACAAAATTTCCTGTTTGCAACAAATGGATGTACAAATCTTGGTTTACAGAAATAAACAGTTTGAAAAAAAAATAAAGACTTCTACCAAGGTAACATAATGAACTTAGAGATAGGATGGCAGAGAAAGTGATGGAATCTTCCTTAATACAGTTAATTACACTTCACTAGTGTAATTCACATCATTCTGCATGTCTCGGCATCCTACTACTGTTCAAATGACTACACTGCACTAAGCATGAAATAGTGTCTACACCTACTTCTCTCACTAGGAGGATGTTTACTAAAGTAGAAAAAAAATATCCACACTGGAGAAAAAGCCTATTTTTAGCAATCACCGATTTAACAAGCTATTCAAAGCCAGTTTTACTGGCAAAACTTGTTCCCCTGCTTCAGGGACTGGTTCCTGTCATTTAACAACAGTTGCAAAAGATTTCAGAAATGGAAGGTGAACCTAATAGAAAAATACTGCAAAGTGTTCCCCCGTCACCCGATTGATGTCCATTAGTAACGATTTTTATTTTGATGGGGAAAATTTCTTATCAATCTTTCATAAATCAGGAGAATCAAAAAGTACAGGGAAAGGGACCTCAGCATACATAAACATCCAAAAAAACACAAGATGTGCCAACCACCTAGAGACATTCCACAAAATACAACTATAGTGGTACCAAACTCCAAATAAGCTGAACAAAATCTACCCTACATTTTTGCCACAATGCTGGAGAAACTGCTCCCAAAACAGCACACTACTACACATACTGTGGGAATGTCCGAAACTGGAACCATACTGGAAAATGGTCGCCAACCTCTGCACTAAAGTCAGGTCAAGAGTGCCAACTAACTCCTCAGATGGCTCTATTAGGCATATACGACTTCTCTTCCCCAAAAGCAATAAATATGTGTCTGCAACACATATTCATAGCAGCCTGTATATGCCTAATTAGAAATTGGAAAACACAAACAATACCTTCAGAATCTCAACTAATAGAAGAAGTGAACACAAATGCTTGGTACGAAACAGCCACAGCCACAACCCTAAAACTCAAAAGAGCTGCAGAATCACAATGGAGAGTTTGGCATGATATAGTATACCAGAGCCAAGAGAGAAAGGCAAACACCTCACACCAAACGCAAAGTATAGTATAGATCAAAACAACTGATCTTATAGTAACAATGAAAAAATGTAATGACAGAGACACCTGCATAATTCCTGTTAAACTGTTTATTACCTCCCCCCCCCCTTTTTTCTTTTTTCTGTACCCTCTACCAAAAACAAGACAAACTTCACTATCATTGTGATAACATGCTTCTTTACCCTTTATTATTCATGTTGACCACAGTTGGTTATTATTGGTTGTAAAAAATTAAATAAATAAATAAAAAGATATTTAAAAAAAAAAAAGTACAGGGAAATAAAAAACTGGCAACAAAACTCAGCTAAATTAATCAAAAGTATGAAATGGTCTTAGTAAATATCCCCTCCCGATTGAGAAGACAAATCTTGGAAAGGGTGGTTGTTAACCCTGGGGAAGTTTTAAAGAAAAATCTCTTCCAGAGGGAGAGTTTCTGGATTTGGCAGCTATAGACTAAGGGGGTAATTCAGCAATGTGCAAAGTGAGCTTCGGATCCTTCGCCTCACTTCGCACTGACTGTTATGCGCTCACTGATGTCCTGCACGCGGACATCAGCGAACGCTTTAAAGGGATTCCAGTCTCGGCGAGACCACTTGAGTCGCCTCGCCGAGACTGGAATCCCTTTAAAGTGTTTGCTGATGTCCGTGTGCAGGACATCAGCAAGTGCATGTGCGAAGTGATGCGAAGGATCCGGAGCTCACTTCGTACATTGCTGAATTACCCCCTAAGGCTCCTAGTGATCTGAATAAAGAATTCAGTTTACAGTGCTTTCTCTAAATGTTGTATAGATCAGTGGTAACATAGTAATATAGTAAGTTCATAAGGCTGAAAAAAGACACAAATCCATCCAGTTCAGCCTATTTTCCTGCAATGTTGATCCAGAGGAAGGCAAAAAACCCATGAGGCAAGAGCCAATTATCCTCACATTAGGAAAAACATTCCTTCCCACTATGTTCCATACTATGTTTTGTAATAGTAAGTGTTGCTCTGCTGCCTTTTTGAAATCCTTTTACATTTTAATGGTTATTAATGTTTCTATGATGTTTTATTTTATGGACAGTTGATAAATGAATATTTCCACTGGAACCTGTATTGTATATATGTGTTTTTGTGGGATCCCCTTGGGGGATAATTGAGGTATTACTATGATGTACATCTTATTATTATATGTATCACTACCTGTACACTGCACAATAATATTGCACTGTGGTCACTTTGTGATATTTTAATGTTTGTGAGACAATTGGTTATTTATTTCAATGTTTGTTTACTGCATATTATACAAGTGGGATTATGTATATAATATAATATTTGGATATGCAAATTTAAGAAAGGGATTTTTTGATAATCACCTTTAAGAAGCTGGACACCTGCCTATGGGTGGGGTCAGGGGGTATATGTACGTGTGTGACTGCACTTGTACTGTTGTACACCTGATGAAGTTTCTGCATCAACATAGAAGGGTTTTTTTTACTGTAAGAAAAGTGAGGTTATGGAACTCTCTGCCTGAAGAAGTTGTTATGGTTAAATCCATTAAGGAGTTCAAAACTGGTTTGGATGCTTTCCTTCAGTGTAAGAACATTACAAGTTATGGGTACTAGATAACTGAAGGTGGGACCTTGATCCAGGGAATTATTTTGATTCATATTTAGAGTTGGGAAGGAATTTTTTCCCTAATATGAGGATAATTGGCTCTTGTCTCATGGGTTTTTTGCCTTCCTCTGGATCAACATTGCAGGAAAATAGGCTGAACTGGATGGACTTGTGTCTTTTTTCAGCCTTATAAACTATGTTACTATGTTAAGGGAAGTGGTTGCCCCCCAAATCATTGAGTAAACTTACCACAATAAAATGGGGATTTCCATTTGATATAACACTGTGTATATCGGTAAATATCTGTCTGTAGAAACTGCCTCAGTTTGCAGTGTTTTCAATGCGGTTCTCCTTCCTTTTCATATCATCAATATAAACGTTCCTTTTCAATGCAAAATTTAATCCAACTGTGGCAAAGTGACCTTACCAACTCTTTTGGGCAAAAAAAGTATAAATTGGCAAAAATGGCAATATCAACATATTGCTGATATTTCACCAGCTTTAGCAGGTAGTAATAGTTGTTGACGTTAATAAATATCTCCCATCTTGAATAACTAAAGAATCTGCTTTTTTGTTCACTCTTGCTTCCCTCTTTGTTATACTACAATTCAGTGATATCCACAAGGTGCTAGTACTTTAAAAAAAATGATTTTATAAGGTGTTAAAAGTGGCTTTTAAACTGAAAGTGTGACACGCAATGTCCGTGGTTTAGCTCAAGGAGATGTTGGGGAAAATCAAACAAATTACAGAAATAGTTAAAACACACAATTAATGGAATTATATGCCACAGTTCATGGTTCCATGACAATTTGTGGAATATACATTTTTTTCACTTTGGAAATTTTTTTCTTGGTTTATATGTTATAATTCACTGTGAGGTAAACTGTGTCTCATGACAGAAAGTTTAAAAGATTTCGGTAACAGGAGTCATACTTATTTTTCAGAGTTACGATGTGTATTTTGGCTGGCTGGACTATACATTCAATGGCAGAATTGCACAGTGATTGAAAAAACCCACACCAATTTTGGTTAGTGTTATAAATCCAATTATTGCAGTGAGCCAGAAATATAAGTTGGTTGCATGAGATAAAATGAATGAAAACCAGAAGAGAAATTAATACAGAGGCACACTTTTCAACAACAGTAAAAGCACATTTACTAAAATCGAATTTGTTTTTCGACTAATGAATGCAGGTGAAACAGCCTGTATTTAATTATATCGCTATTTTCTCCTATTTTCTAAACTGTTCAAAAACATTTTTGTCTCCCAAAAGAATTTTCCACCCTTCAGGCTGTCATAAATCCATTATTACCTATGGAGATGGTCCTGTCATTTAGCCTAAGTCCATAATATTTCCCCTCTGTAAAGAGATATCGATCTGTAATGGAAGGAACCCTCATAGACAAGTATTGCAAAGTGTGCCCCTGTTAACAGATTGAAATGGGGTGAAATCAATCAATATGGTCAAATTGGTCTTAGTAAATATGTCCCATTCATGTGTATTATAGAGACAGATAATAAAATATCCTTTTTTCTTAAGTCTGTTTCATACTTTTTACAGAAGAGAAAAAGTCAGGGAATTAGACTATGTGATGAAAAGACGAACAGTATGTTTATGTAAAATTAAATAACAATATTTTAGTTTTATTTCAGTGATCACAACAGCAATAAGAATGACAAATAAAATCAATAATATTGATTCTTATCCGCAAATGACCTGTGATGCTCTGTGAAGGTCTTTGGAAGTTGCCTTAAGTATCACTACGAGATGGTTTATATCAGTAGTGATTTGACGCTACTCCCTTTAAATTAATATGCATAATATATATATACGTATATATATATATATATATATATATATATATATATATACATTGAACTGTCCATGGTTTGTATTATATGTTTGCATTTGTTTATACATGTTACAAGCATTTTAGAAAATTGTTTAGTGTGGCATTTTCAGAAACACCTTATACAGAAATACGTGTCAGGTTCACTTAAAAGACTGTTGTTAAGAAGCAGGGAGTAGTCTAGCATTCAGCTAAGACTGTAGTAAAAGAAGAATATTCTGTGAAAAAGCACAAACAAAAAAGGCAGTAGTGCCTTAGCAAAAATAATGATCATTTCTGCATCTATTGATTTATAAATCAATAAAATTTGTTAAATATATAGATGCATTTATCTGCATTTATTGATCATTGATCCATGACCATGTTGTGATATCTTTATTTTAGCTTATTTTATAATTGGTTTTGTTTGACCAAATTTATTTTAAATCGTTGTATTGAAACCAAGGATATGGAATTATTAGTCTGAAAAATATGAAATGCAGTGATCTCTGTCTGCTAAACCTACTTATCATACCTCGTTCCATTTTCCATTTATCCATTCTGGGTAAGAGAGC
>WMED01020220.1:0-12219 GCA_019650415.1 Pipa parva
TACTACTTAGCACATGTGCAAAAGTCAGCTTTCCCTCTGTAATCTCCTGCATTCCAACTTCATTTATGCGGTTAAAAGGTCAGCACACTGCTTAACCAATAGCAGTCAGGCAGCTTTTTCTTCTCATGTTGCCTGACTTGCAGAACAGAAAGAGGAGGAGGAGCGGGGGGAGGAAAATGTCAGCTCTCAGGAAAACTAATTAAGGGAAACAAACGGCAAGTATTATTTCTTCCTTAAACTTTTTCTTAACTATTTGTGTTAGTGATTGGCTTAGTATAAAGGAGTTTTATATGTATGTGTGCAGTTGTATCAGCAGTATAATGCCCCTTTAAAGAGCACCAAAGAAAAACATATTCTTTGTTTCTAGGTTCAAAAAATGTATTTTTCCATCTTACACAATACAAGTAATTATACTAGTGAAGCACTATTTCGATATTTTTCCTTCCCTGGTACAGCTGTGCTATAAATCATAAACGGTTTTTCTCAAAGTTGGGCCCCCATCATTTTTTCTTTATGAAGAAAAGATTATTAACCATGATATGCAAGACTGGACACCGAAAACTCTTACTTTTACAATAAAGAAGTCATTTATGTAAGTTACAACAATTTAAATTCTCATTTCAAGTGCGAAAGGCAGTAAGTAACACATAGGGGCTTATCAAAGAGTGAATTCTCATTACTTTGTGTTGCTATACTCCAATTCTCTACTCCTTATTCACTAAACAGAGGATTCCCATAGCGAAGACGCGAACACATCAGTAGCCATCTCATGCATAGCGCGGTGTTGTTAGGCCGGTTACTGGGTTGCTTGCCTGGTATGTAAGAGAGAAGGGAACCCTGGGAACTCAAGGGCTCAGAGGCAACAGAAGTGGACCCCGATGGCAGAGGGAGCCACTAGACAGGATTTTAGCACCGCTCCCCAGAGGCTCCACTGATCATGATGCCGTTTCCTGAGGCCTTGCTGAAGCGAATAGCTATGGCGTGCACACTATGATGCTATATACTCAATATGTACATGAGGACCGGGAGTCAGTCAGCAAACAGGAGTTGGGGAGTGTACCTACTTCTGGGGGAGACAGGACAACTGCAAAAGCAACAAAAATGTCAGGAGACAAGAACAGTCCAATTAGATACCAGAAATCACTAAGAGTAAACTAGCCGACAATGATTACACAAAAGGCAAAGTAGAAAACATTACGAGTAAGGATAGAAAATACTGAATGAAGCTCTTGCTCACTACCCATAATTACTCTGGCAATGGCACCAGAGAAAGCAAGAGGATTTAAAACCTGTGGGGTCTGGGACTGGTTGTCTTTCCCAAAAGTAAGTAACCCCTGGTAGGTGCAGTCAGTTGGACAGTAGGAGCTCTGCCATCTGCCCCCTAATTAGCCACTTCAATTCACCAGGGCAAAACTGGCAAATATGACACAATACGCCATAGAAAATTTGCAACTGCGACAGACTTTGATGCTTGATGAATAGGTGGTGCGAAGTGCACTGTAAGTCTGAGATTGCTGTCAGCTGTCGAATCGATCTTGAGCTTTCCAAAACCCTAGAGTTTGATGAATACAAAAATATGGGGAATTGGCGAATAAATGGGAATTCACAACTTAAAGCCACTATTTGACCTTTCGAGAATTGTGGACTTACAAGAGCCTTGAACAGGGAGTTTGCTTATATAAAACAAGGGCATTCTAGGAGTAGTTGTAGCAAATAAAGCTTGATCAGTGATAGGAACACAGCCTGGAGATCTAGATCAATCTTCTACATGGGATGTAAACGATCACTGGAATCTCCTGGACTGGATGTGTGAGACACACCCTCAACCTGAGGAAAAATACACAGAACATCTGCCAACTGGTTTTCTAGAACCTGGTCTCAGCCCTGCTTCATTCTGTTTTCCAATCTTGCATAGGTTCCTTGAAAAAGTAATTTCATTTACTCTAATCTGGAAGCTGTTTGAGTCCTGAGTCCTGCTGCATTCCTGCTACTCCATGTGATTCCTGGTTTACCTGTTGGTATCCTGTTTTCCCTGGAGAGTTTCCTGCTAAGTCTGCTTGTCTCTAGTTTTGGTCTCTTTCTCCTTGTGTACATGGTTTTGGTGATTCTGCTCTTGGATGTTCCTTCCTACTCCTCCACTCCCACCTCAGCACCGCCAATGGTTGGCTTCTCCAGGGGCTGTGACCTGGGCATCCCCTTGCAGCAAAGGTCATACCCCCTTGTGGGGGTTAAAGGAGAGGACTGGGGATTCCTTAGCTTCTTGGATAAGATCAGCGCCAAACCATGGTTCCCTGCAAACCCTGCAAAGTTATCCTTACAAAAAGTCTGGGACTCAACTTGATGAGCTTCCTTTATTTTGTGAATAAAATAGTTTGTTGTAAGGTTCTCTGGTTCCCTGGGGAATTAAATCTCCACCTGTGTGGCAACGCTATTACATAAACACTCTGCCATATGACATCACATGAATTAAAGACAATGGGAGATATACTGGGAAACAATAGAATTGCTCCAACAAGTAAAAACAGCCTTGTGCAATTCCATTAAATTCAATGCTAATTTGAAAGTTTCCTGAAACGCTCTTATCAACTGTTGCAGTCATTGTTGCCACTGAAAATGATCCAATTTAAGCTATCAGGTAATAAGGCAATATTGTGGAATTGTATGTTGCATGTTGATATTGACTGCAAGGGTAAATAAACAGTCAGCAGTTACTCCAGACCCAAAATAAATAACATCAATTCCCCCAACCTTAGTCTGGAAATGTACGTTCCTGACTTGTGAGTATTGTAGCAGATATATTCCTGTGGAATGGTTGTTAAGGGGTGAGGCAGCTGCTTAGGTGTTCTAACATGTACAGAATTGCTAACTAAGGAAAAGCTGGATTATGTAAGATAAACAAATGAAACCTATATGAACTCATTATATCTCAAATTAGTATTTAGCATTAGTCTATCAGCATTTGGGCTTTGCACCATCAATTGCCTCGGACATACCAGTCAAGTCAATATCTGACACATCCCATTCCAGATGCTGGTCTAACCTACTGTAGCTGGACAATGTTTCTAGACACTTTCTACTATTCAAAATTACAACCTCTATCAAAATGATTACAATAGGAAACACTATTATACAAATACACAGTAATGTTGTAGCGTGCATTAATGTTGTATCATTTGAAGACATTTTAGGGGTTATTCAATAAAGTCCAAATTTTTGTGTACAGGTGCAAATTCGCCAGATAAAGACAGTCGCAATAGGCTGCTACTGTTGCAGTTGTGTTTTTATAATGAGAATATTGTCGCAGTCACGACTCTGTTATGGGAAAATTGTCACAATCTTAACATTAAAAAATTGTCGCGGCTTTACAATGGGGAAATTGTCGCGGATTTGCTATGGGAATCTGCTATTTGTGAATTAGACAGTCGAATACGCACCTTAGTGAATAACCCCCAAATTTAAGTTTACCATTATGTTTATATGCAACACACTAATTAATACATTATTGCAACACAAATGTGAAACAGGTGTGCAAAGTCTTGGAAAAGTTAGTCTGTTGTTGACATTTTTAAAGATAATTACAGGTACTTTGCGATACTCTTACTGAGATTTACATTGCGCATTTTATTTTAGTTTTTTTTTTGGATTTCTTGTTACCTGGAGTATAAGAAGCAAACTCCCATAAGAAGGAGGTGCAGTTTACCACAGGACACTTCAACACTGTTTAACTTGTTTTTTGAACTTTATTTCACCTATTGGTGTGTTTCACATTGTATTTGTAGCGCCGCTTCGTATGTGTTTGTCTAGACTAGATTTACATATGTCGTACAATTGTTTCCAAAGAAATATTTTGCTTTTACTGAAAGTTGGTAACTGTGATGAGAAACAGTGTCTAACTCAATTTGCAGCTACTCCTGTACTGCCCATTCTAGGGAACACAGGCGGCCATGTTTAATGTCAAAGGGCCCTCTAAGCTTTCATTTAAAACATTTACCATTTCAACTCTTGCTCTCTTGAATTATTAAATGGTTTATTCATAGGAATTTTTGTAGCTTTTTTTTGCCTACACCTTTTCATTTTTTCTCTTGTCTCTACACATCTCCCCTACTTTACCATCTGTAACCTCTTTTCAGACCAGAACGGTTAATGGTTTCCTCCAAGCTCTGGCTTATCAGTATTGCATTTCCTTTCTCCCAGGTGACATTGCTCTTGCTCACTTTCCAAGATGAGTCTCCCCTCTACCCCTTTATCTCCCCCCCAAACTGATAAGAGTCATCATGCAGCTTGCTATAGTCACTATCCACCCCCTCTCCTGCCTGTTCATACACATTCCTTATCTTGTTAACAAGGTTTTACACAGTGCAAAGCAGTTTGTGTTTACAGATATTTATATATAGAAACACAACATCCTTACTGCATGTTACTTTCTTACAGTTATCTTAAACATCAGTACACAAACACAAAGGCATACACTAGGCTCTGGTTGTTACAGAAAAAAATCTATCATAGTTTATAAGGCTGAAAAAAGACACAAGTCCATCCAGTTCAGCCTATTTTCCTGCAATGTTGATCCAGAGGAAGGCAAAAAACCCATGAGGCAAGAGCCAATTATCCTCATACTATCATTTCAAGGGTTTTTTGTATTTATTCATTTTTTTTTATATAGCGCTACAATATTACGCATCGCTTTACAGAGATTCATCATTCACTTCAGTCTCTGCCCCGTGGAGCTTGCAATCTTGTTTCCCTATTCAGTCACACAACACACATATAGACAGACACAGATGTATGTTTGCATTGTGGGAGGAAACCCACTCTGGTGCGGGGAGAACATACAAACTCCATGCAGATGAATTCCAGGGTGGAATTGAACCCAGGACCTAGCGCAAGGCAGCAGTGCTAACCACTGAGCCACCACACTGCCCGTATGTCAAAAATGGTGGGTTTGTTTATCTAACAGATAAAAGATGGCTGCCACCACAAGGAAAATAAACAAACAAATAACACAATGAGGAAAACAGCATGAAAGCTAACATTTTACCTACTCTGTAGGAATGACTGCCACACCAGTCCATATGGGACTTTGTTTTGCATTTTTTCTGGTGTCACTGGTATTTTAAGAGGTATGTTGCCCTTAGTTTTACTGTTCAGGCTTTAAATTAAGCCACTGAAGTGTATGGGGATCCCTGTGGATACAGGTGAAATTATCCCCTGTAAATACTTCTAAATCTTTATTCAAATACAATTAATACCCATTTGCCATGACTGGGAAGAATGCCATTAACAATACTGAGAAGTAATCTTTGACTTTTCTATGTTTTTTTCCATAAAAACACTCAGCATAAATGCAAGCAAATCACCCCATGACATATAGCCATGAACCACGAGGCTGCTGGGATTTCAATAGCAATGTCCAAGGACTGACAATTAAGTTATTCATAAAAGGTGGAACAGTCGCCTGCAGGTCCAAAATCACATCCAATCGCTATTTCTTGAACATTGCTTATTCATCGAACTCTGTGAAGTTGTTGCACCAAACTCGTTAGCCTGTGTAACAATGGATAGTATTTTCTGGCACAGCTAGAAAACATCCAGTGTGACCCTGGTCTTAATGATTTATGTCTTGACTATAGAAGCTGCAGTGGTAAATTAATTCGCCCATAGGGCGAAATTTATTAAACTCGGAAAGACTGTTCTCGGTGTTTCCGAGTTTATCGAGCGAGATCTCGCATTGTTCTCACGAGATTTTTTATGAGTTTTTGAATTTGATTTTTTTTAATCTCGATTTTTCAATGAAAAGGTAGCCATTAGTGGTATGGATACCTTTCGATTGAAAAATTAGAAAAATCGAAAAACTCGATCCTGAAAAAATCTCACGAGAACAATGAGGCCCTAATTCACCATTGTGCGAAGTGATCCGCGAAGCGTTCGGCTCATTTCGCAAATGGTATTATGCGCCCGCTGATGTCCTGCACGCGGACATCAGTGGGTGCATTAAAGGGACTCCCCTCCCGGCAAGGAGACTCGATTGTTCTCGCAGGACATCAGCATGCGCATAACACCATGTGCGAAGTGAGCCGAACGCTTCGTGGCTCACTTCGCACAATGGTGAATTAGGGCCTGAGAGATCTTGTTCAAGAGCGGTCTTTCCGAGATTAATAAATTTCGCACTTAGACTAAGGGCAGTGCCCAGGTGTTTCTAGGCAGGCCATATGAGAATAGGTTAGTGCTGTATGTGAGGATATCAGGCTTGCGGTTTGTGATAAATGCCAGTGTGTTTATACAGGCGCAGTGTGTGGTCTCCACATGAGTGGTACCATGTAGTAGTGTAGTTAAACTGCATGCGTTGCTCTTGTTGTTCCTACCATTTGGGTCTATTAAACTGTATGAGTCACTGTTCAGTGATGACATAATGCTGCGCGTGAGTCATTGCCCTCAGAACAGATTGTTCTTTACTCCTTTTAATGGGAAGAAATCTAATGTTTCCAAAAATCATGGATGCATCCCAGGGAAAGAGAAGAAAGGGACTGATATTTAGGTCAGTGACAGGCCGTACTTTGCTCTTATCGACAAATGCTTGAAAATGTATTTACATGCCATCTGTATCTCCTTCTACACACAGTAGCTGATGCCTTTACTGCAAAATCTTTAGGCAAGGCATCATGGGGAATGTGAGAATCCAGGGACTGGATAGGTCATTTCAGCACGGGGGTGGTAAGGGTCTTCCCTAGGGGTTTGTGGTCTTTGCTGACTAATAATTAAGATTTTTTGCATTTAAGCTTACTCTCCATCTGGTGAAATTACACATTACTTAATTATTTAAATAGCTTTTGTGGGGACTCAGAGGAAATTCCACACTTACCTCAGCATTGTCATCCAGATATTAGGTTTTATAGAGTAGCGTATACACATGCGCAACTGCAGTGCAGAGCCGCAATGATAAAAGCTTGCAAATGTTGTAACTGGGAATCAGAATCATAAAACAGAGACCCACAGGGTTCACACGCTGTTTATACCTGTGTTTTTGAACCCAATGCCTTCCACCTATTGGTTGGGGCAGTGCGGTGGCTCAGTGGTTAGCACTGTTGCCTTGTAGCATTGGGTTCTGGGTTCTCCCTGCACCTGTGTGGGTTTCCTCCCACAGTACAAAAACATACATGTGTGACTGAATAGAGAACTTAGATTGTAAGCTCCACGGGTCAGGGACTGAAGTGAATGACTAATCTCTGTAAAGCGCTGCATCATATAGTAGTGCTATATAAAAAAAATTAATAAGTACAAAAAACAGTGGTGATAGCATCATGACCAAAGCACATAGGTCAAAAACAGCTGCAACCCTTTTATACCAAAGACATCCATTTGTAAATGAGAAGAGAAATTCAGTCTCAGGGGGTAATTCATCAAGCAGCGAAGTGAGCTACGATGCGTTTGGCTCACTGCATGCTGATGTCCGCGCGCAGGACATCAGCATGCGCATACTACCTTTTGCGAAGTGAGCCGAACGCATTGTAGCTCATTTCGCTGCTTGATGAATTACCCCCTCAGATTTGTAACAACCTCCAGCATGCACAGCCTATGATAGCACTGGAACTAGGAATTCCTTGAGTTACTATGAAAACCCATGGACCAATTGCTTCTATGACTCCACATGACACGTTAGGAAGGTATTTAGTACAGATACGGACAAGTTTTGGCACCAATTATGGTGATATTAAGGCAGCAACTACAAGTATATGATATTTATTTTCATGACATATGTTACAAAAGTTATATGTATCTACAATAATTAAGTCATTATTTTGTGATTTGGTCAAAATTCCTCTTCAGTTTTAAGGACATTAAATATACATGAATGTGACTACAGTTCCCATATACACTAGGTAATAAAATAAGAGTAATCACCAGTTTGTGAACATATTTTATGACCGATAAGCCCTCGTTTAATTGGAAGGCGTAAGTAACACACACATATATACTGTATATCTTGCACATACAGGTGTACACTCACAAGAAAAGGATCACACAGTTCCTGGCCTGTCAAGGGTTTAGGGTATAGTTGGATTCAGTCCCTGGATTCTTGCCTTGTATCTCACAGGCTCATAATTATCTTGGAATCAAGCAATCCTTAAAAATATCCTACTTGATGGTCCACATAACATGCCTCATTACTGTATAGTGTAACAGTTCTATTTTATGTCCGGTAGGTCTTTATTTATGTGTATAACATTTTCTCCAGGGGAATATTTAACTATTATTACATTTCCCAATGGTAAGATTCACTGTGTCTGCCATTTGGCATCCCCCTCTTACCAAACCCACATTGGATCATAAGCTGCAACTGTTACCTAATGTGGTTTCCTGTTACCAGGAAGCACATGAACTGGTATTACTTACTTCTATATCCATGGACTACATAGGGTTCATGAAGGTTACACTAGGGAAGTCTTATCCTCATTCAACTACTCTCAATTCTGGTTGAACCTTTATTGAGCTGGTAAATGACCTCCCTTTATCTATAGAATAACCCTTATAACATCTAGGTTTCCTGATACAAATCAGTGTCTATCAGGGTAAATTGATTTTCGACCATATGGTATGCCTCTCTAGGGTGACTAGCAGTCATAATGGTGTGAAATGTCTAACTCCATAGGATGACAAAATAGCATGTGCATACTTTTGTAGACATTGTCACTGATACAATTCATGTTTATTTAGCTCCTGCTTTTATTGTAGTTATTTATAATGCAAGAGACTGTTCAGCAGGCTATTTCCATTCTTTTCCTGTTTGAGTTCTGACAACAATGGATGGTGTCATTGATCCCACTTGTTGGGTCTGTGGAAGCAGATCATTTAGTGTTCATTTCCATTCTATATTGGACTCTCCATTTGGGATTCCTCCATTCTAGTCTCCCAGTACTTTCTTCAGGATAGTGTTCCTCCAGTGTTTCCAGTTTGTTATCTTCCATCTAGCTACCAGCTACTGAGAGGCAAAATCAAGGACTGCGTCCTGGGGGTTCCTTGCTGCTAAGCCCAGTACCTCCTTGCAGGGGTTTAAAGATGAAGACCAGGGCCTCTTAGATTCCGCACCTTGTAGTGAACCTACAATAAACCCCATGCTGGTACAGAGGATCCACCTTTAGCCCAGGACACTGACCATACTGAGAATTTATCCCAAAGCAGAAAATCCTCATGAGAACATTTTTAAGGGAACCTGCGCATCTTCTGTTCGGGTCAGAAAGAGGTTGAAGTAACGTCAGTGCCTATGTGTATCTGCAGGGTAGTAAACTCCAGTTTCTCAAGTAGTCAGTTAGGGTCCGCTGTAGTGTTTTGGGGGGTACGGCCCCTATAGAAGTTTCTTTGCATCCCTAGTGGAAGGCCAAGAGAGAGCTATCATTACTAAACTGAATTTTTATAAGGAAAAGCTGAGACAATCCCAGAGGCTTGGCCAAACGAAGACTTTAGAAAATAACCTCTCCCTTCTGTGTACATCAACATAGACCCCCAGACTTACTACAGGAACAACTGGCAGTTCAATGAGTGAGTGGTTAGGCGTGCAGCATGGGTAAGCGGTTAGCACAGGCAAGCATGCAGATTATGGACTGTTTACTAGTAGGGGGTAAATTGAAATGGCTTTGTACAATTTTCCTTGGCTTTAAATCATCTTTAGCTTCGTTTACTGTAACTGTTTCTCTTCCCACTGGTTTATTTTAATGGAGCTGCTACTTCCTTTCCAAGAAACCTTAACCCAACCCAACCAAGCCTCCCCTTACTCTACACTCTATTAGTGTCTTCCTATAAGAACCATATGGTTTTTTTTTTTTACTTATTATGAAACCTACACAAAGTGAGAGAGAATTTTGGCAGCAAGACAACAAAAGAACACATTTGACTTTACATGGAATGAATGTCTATGAAAAAGACAGATGTCTTTCATACAAGCTGTAAGTCTCCAGGCAGCAGAGACGTCTGACTCTTTATAATGCTTGGTTTGTTTATTTCTCATAGCGATGAATATGCTTTTAGCATAATTCTGTCTGAGTGAAGTTTATGCAATGCACAAAACCTCAGCTCCTCAATACCCATGAATCTCATTCAAAGTAAAACCAAAAGTCAAAATGCCTTTGTAGTTATTGTATATTCAGTCTGAGGTTACAAACTTCTAAATGGTGTGTAGAAACATCGATATTTAACTTTACAATTGGACTCTCTGGGCTCATTTTTGAATATGAGTTACTTGTAGCTTGCTGCCAGGCAATAACCACTAAGCTCTGCCTATATGTACTCTGCAGGCTGACCTCAACACCACTAGTGGGTGGCTCCCCAAGGGGCTGAAACCTGGGGATCCCCTTGCGGGGATTTTATGGTGAAGACTGGGGAACCCTTAGACTCCGCTCCTTGGGTGGGGCCAGCGCCAAATCTGCTGTAGTGTCTGGCAAACCCTAAGTTATCCTGACAGTGGACACATTGTGTAAACATAGAACAAGGTCAAAGGTGGAAAAGCCAGGGAGACAGACATAATCTGGTTGGATGACACCAAGGTGTCAGGAAACCAGAGGAATGGACAATACATGGTCAGTACAAAGACAAAGGTCAATTTACTGGAAATCAAAGAACAAGAAATGCTTCAGAGGAAAACAGTCAAGTCAGGATGCCATAATCGCAATTAGATATATATACTTGCACTGTTGTATGCTGCCTCTCAGGTCTAAAACTAATCTTTAAAATCCGATAATGTACTTTATATTCCTATGGACTATTCTGGGATTAAACCTGTAGGAAGGATGCACCAAACTCAGCACCAGCAACAAGTCTCCATCTCTGATTTGCCTGTAACCACCAAAATAACCACCAAATAAATATTGCTGTCAGTATCTGGCTGTGTGCATACATATAACTTACTGCACAGGAAACAGTGATTGAAATAATAAAATTCAGAATTTTAGATCAGGGGTCTTCTGCATTCGGCCCCTAAGGCTGTCTGGGGCTCCAGAGACATCCTCGGTAAAGAGGCTAAGGGAGGAGCCTACCTGCCAAGTTTCCTTATCTATGTCCAATAAGGAAGTGGTGTTTGGTGGTCAGTGATGACAAAAAAACAATCTGGCAAGGGGGGCTGAGAGTATCAAATTTGAAAGGAATGCGACCGCTCAACGTCCCATTTTATTTCCCTTTTAAAAGGCCGAGTTTAAGACCCCTGCTTTCGATGATACTTACTCATGAAGAATGTTAAACGTTTGTGAGCACAGAATGAATATATAATTATTATGAAGACACAGGGGGCATTTTCCATTTTTTGATGTTATTGTCCTTTTAAACCTGTGTCCAAACATAGAAGCCGGATATGAGGGAAGCGTCTACAGAGAGGCATTGTGATAGAGCGCTTAGTAGAACAGAATGTGGAGGGATACAGACATCTGGGACCAGCATGTCTGCAGTCTGTGAATAGAACAGATGAGATCATTACATTCTTACCTCGTAACGTGTTCTGTTTAATCCAGGGACTGTCCCTTAGTGGCTCTGTGTTCTCCTGGCGTCTGTTAATTAAGAATTGGAATATAAATTGTTTCCTCAAAAATGAGTAAGTAACTGGTGCCCTAATAATAATTTGTTGGCCGACAAACGGACCTCTGAAGACTTGTTTTAGCTTTCAGAAAACATTTGTGCAAATTCCATTTCGGTCCAGCCCAGTTCGTGGGTGTTTCAGAAGCCATCTTGGCAAAGTTAATTTGCGAAGTCTGCTCCACTTGCAGATGTTGAATAGAATGTACAACAATAGGTTGAGGGGGCATATTTAATAAAGTGGAAATTGTTAAAGATGCAGTAAAAATGTGCAACAATTCACCATTTCTTGAACTTCAGATATTCAGCAACGACCGTTATTTTCTGTGAAGTGATGACGTCTCTCACAGTTAATGACATTGCGCAGACGCTTATTCCTGCAAATGTGACACCAATTTCAGTATTTATCAAGGAAGTGACAATTGACACTGGTGTGAGTAAACAGACTTCACCAAATGAAAGCAGTGAATTGGGGGGCTTACAGCAGGGTCCCTGATACTATTCTGGTGACGTCAATACTGGTAACTAAAACCAGCCATAGTGGCACAGTCAATAAAGCTATGGACTCCCTGGAGCCCTTCAAAACTGCAAAAATAATGTGTTATTTATAGAGTTGGCCGAATTTCTGAAAAATTCGATTCGGCTGATTCGCCGAATTTTTTTGAA
>WMED01020221.1:0-12219 GCA_019650415.1 Pipa parva
GCAACTGCGACATTCGCTAACATACGGAGTTATTCGCATCATTTTGCATGTCCGTGCATAATTATTTTATTATTTAGTTAATGTTTATAAAAATAGGACAAACTGCTCTGTTTTAAAATGGTCACAGTCCCTTGCATCAGTTTTCCTTTGATCGTAGTAAAATTAAACTTGTTATAAGTTAGGTGGAATATTTAAATTAGACGCCAATTCGCTTCTCATCACTATCTAGAGCAGTGATTTTCAACCAGGGTTCCGTGGAACCCAAGGGTTCCGCAAGAACAAGCCAGGGGTTCCGCGACACACTGATTGATTGGCATCATTTCCTGGCTCATCAGAGAGATAGCATCGATCTCTCTTTGATTAGCCGGGTAATGATGCCGAAAGCTAAAGATTCGGTCTCTGTTCCTGCTAACAGTGATCTGACAGCAATCACTGTCAAGGGCGGTTCTGGCCCTATGGGCACCCTGGCTGAACTGCCACTTGACCCCCCTCCGCGCCCCCTGCCCAGTGTTCCCCACCCGACATCCCCCACTCAACTCCTTCAGTGTTCCAGCGACGCTCCTTCTCTGAGAGCTGCTCCACAGTGAGGTAAGTGGAATGCGACGGCGCTCCTTGGCTGCTTTGGGTTTTCTCGGCTCACTGAATAGAGCCGAGAAGACCCAAAACAGCCAAGGAGCGCCGTTGCATTCCACTTACCTCATTGTGGAGCGGCGCTCAGAGGAGGTGCATCACTGGAATGTTGGAGGAGGTGAGATTGGCTATGGTCGATGTGGGCGTCAGCGCCCCTCAAATAGATTGTGCCATGGGCAGTCGCCCACATCGCCCAGCACTAGAACTGGCCCTGTTCACTGTTAGCAGGGACCGAGACTGCATCATTAGCAATCAGCACCCTAGAAATCGCTTAACGTGCGTGACGTCACTGACATCTACATACCCGACAGGTCACAGAGCGAGGATCCAAGGATGCAATCTCTCTCTTAGTCCGGTAATGATGCTGATTGCAAATGATGTGGCCTCAGTCTCTGATAAAAGTGATCTGACAGTGATCACTGTTAGCAGGGACCGAGACCACATTATTAGCAATCAGCATCATTACCCGACGCATCAGAGAGAGATTGCAGCCTTAGATCCTCCCTCTGTGACTTGTCAGGTATGTAGACGTCAGTGATGTCACGCGCGTTATGCGATTTCTAGGGTTTCCGGGGTTCTGCCAGAAATTCTATTACATCAAAGGGTTCCCCTGAAGAAAAAAGGTTGAAAAACACTGATCTAGAGGATGCGAATTCACTTGTGCCACTGGCGGACGGCGGCGATCGCTGTCGCATGCGCAGTGTGACATGAAAAGTCAGATCAAAATAGGAGGAGAAGTCAAGCAGTGTGTAGTGAATTTGACAAGTGAAGGGCAGTGACGTCAGCACCACAATGTTCCACTATTTATTCTGAGAATATTCCATCATTCTCTAGGTCACATTGCTCGCAGTACTTGTTGCAGATTAGTTGCAGTCGCCAATGTCACTTTTGAAGGAATAGTCGCCTTACGCAACACTAGTGCACTGCCATCAACCCCCTAATTTGCCACTCTGGTGTGGTGAAGGCAAACATGCTAATTCGGAGCACTTCACCTAGTCGCATTCGCACCTTCGACACACTCCGCTGCTTTTTAAATTGCCGAAGTACCTGTGCACACAGCACACAAAGACCTACGTCGCTTCTTGACTAGCGTAGTTGCAATTAGAAACACATCCCAAAGGGTGTGGACAAATACATTTTAGCCAATCGGATTGTGTTTTTGTTATTGCTATTACTGTTCATTGGTCTGCGTTTGCGACTGTTCGCCTGTTCTACAAGCGTATTGATGCGATGTGACTCGAATTGTCGCGTACAAGCATATTGAAGTGAATTCGCAACAATTGTTGGAGATGGAATTCGAATTTTCGCGAAGCCAACAACACATGCGAATTCGGACTTTGCTGAATTACCCCCTTAGAGTTTATTGATCTGCTTTGTGACATAATAACAGACTGCAAGATGAAAAAGTCATTAAGGCCATCCAATTCAACTTTAGCTACGTCTGCATGTTGATGTTGGGGAATAAGGGGAACCTCTCATGCAAGCCAACTACCTGTTTGTCTTTGAAGTGGAGACATTATTCCCACTGTTAGTAACTAAACTTTATCCCTCGGTCAATTACTACTAAATTAATTTAGTCATTTATGTAATGCTTATTCTTGCTAGAAAGGCCCATTTGTATACCTGGTGAATTCAGGAAAATTTCCTTACAGTGAGAAATCCCTTACTGTACCTACCTGCAGTTTGAACCTCTGAAGTAGAATCATGAAATTCTCAATTTTTAGTGAAATGTAATAAACTAGAAAAGGACGATCTTGACCTTTTTAAGTTTATCCCGCGAGATCGCAGCTGTCTGAATGTTAAAAATTGATCGATATTTTTCAATTGATTTTTTACTGGTATAAACTTTTTGATCGAGTTTTTCAATCACATTTTTCAATGGAAATGTAGCCATTTATATATACTTTACATTAGTAGCATGGCTACATTTCCATCAAAAATTCCAATCGAAAAATAGGTAAAAATCGATCTAAAAGTACCGATCGATTTTTACCAAACTGATAGCCATGATCTCCTGAGATAAACTTGAAGAGGCCAATCTTGGCATTTTTCAAGTTTATTAAGCTTCACCCTTCAATGTGTATTTAATCGATGAAGACAAAAGTGACATAATCACAGGTGATAATTGATTATGTCAAATATGCAAATAAAGACCCCTTCATGTTACCAGAATGTACCTGGGTAAAGGATTCCTGCTATCAAGTTTTAGCAAGTATGCTGGCCATGTGAAATTGGCTTCATTTTCATAATGATTAACTGCAGACTAACTGTGGCAAACTTTAAGATTTAACCTAAAAAATTTAAAAAAATGTTTAGAAATATCATCTACATAGCTTTGATCTAAATTTCAACTTATCTCCTCTGAACAAGTAGTTTGGCAGGACCAGCACCCTACAAGTCCATGCTGGATTCCTGTGACCAATTTATTTTCTAGAATGAATCCTAAATGGCAAATGTTAAAATCCATTAAAAACCTTTTTAAACTGATGATGTAAGACTTACCATAATGTAATTTCTTGTTTGTCATGATGTTTAAATATCAGCGCTACAACAGCTTTCCACCAGTCCTGTGGTATGACTCCTGTTATAAAGAAGTCATTTGTATTTTTGTATTTGTATTTATTCATTTTTATATAGCGCTACTATATTACAGAGATTCATCATTCACTTCAGTCCCTGCCCCATGGAGCTTACAATCTAGTTTCTTTATCCAGTCACACACACAGATGAATTTCAGGTCCACTTAGAAACCTTTTTATGTGAAGCAGGGAGTTGTCTTAGCTGAATGCTATAAGGCTGCAGAAATTAATACAAACTCCCTGCTTCTTTTCTACCCTGATGCCCAATTCCAAGCTTGAGTCGGAGTGGGTGGGGCCCCTACACCTGACATTATAGCTCCTCCAATCAGATCGATTGAAGTGGTTTAATATGCACAACAAAAAGTAGCCACTGCTATCTCATTAGTATAGAACATTCTCTCTATATAGAATTCTTAATTAGGAGAATCAAATAATTAATACTTGCATTAGCCTGTAATTGTAAGCCTTTTACAAGCCTGTATTTTTGTTGCTTTATCAACTCAGAGATGGAGGGTGAAATCCTGCAAAACATCTTTGTACAGTTCAAACTGTTTTTTATATTATTATTAATTTCACACTGCAGATAAACACTAAACAACCACTTCTAAAAATAAAGCAAGAGTTAAATTACTAAAAATTGTAAACCCCAATTCCGTTTAGACATAATACACATTCACTTCATTTTGTTGAGCTTTTTAAAGTAGTTCATGAATATTCTCAAATTTTTTTGTTTCAAACCAAATCCCTGAGCGGGTGTTGGCTTATGTAACAAATGTTCCTTTGCAAGACAAAACAAATTAAGAGTTCAACTGCAAAGATAACATTTTAATATTTGTTTTATTACAATGTAGCAATATTTGCTAAGGCAATTCCAAAAATGTTTTGCTTCTAATGTTATTGGTCCTTTAAGATTTGTTTTTTTTTCTCATTTTTTTAAGATAACCAAAATAAATAAATTAAAGCAGTTTAAAAAATGTCATGAAAACTCCGAAACTAATTTAAGGATTTCAGGTGATCATTTTAGACATCAGTTCATTATTTTTTCCCTTTTATTTGCATATTAAATAAATGTAGAGCCTTTTAAATTTTCTCACGTACGGTAAAAATGAAATAAAGACATAGACAATTAATTTTAATAGAAACTGACTCCTTGATAGTTGTTAATATTACATACATTATTTATGTCTGGACAAAAGAATGTTACTTGCAATTCACACAGAAAGAATTGACTGATGGATTTAATTAATTTTATCTTATTATACCTATATACATATATCATGTGGGTAACAGACTATTTTAGGAGAAATCGTTATTGCAATAATTGTGTTTCAAACTAATAACTGTGCACATACTGTATGTGACAAGGTCAGATTATTACACAAAAACCCAGATAAAAAAACAATAATTTATGTGTTTTAAAGTTTATGAAGTAAAGGAGATTGTAAAGTACACTATTGTAAGGTTAACATTATTTGTTTACAAAAAAATATTAGTTTTCCAGTCGAACATACATGTTTAAACTGAACGTACTTATTTATTCACCATTTGCACAAACTTATCATTAGATAACATAACAGACTCAAAAGATTATATTAATCAGTAGTGTTGAGCAATGATATCGAGAAAAGTTGAAATCGGTACGATTATTACAATTATCGGGTGTTATTGATGATCCGATGATTTTGCAAAAATCGTACCGATTATTGTCATCACTCGATAATATCGAGCAAAGAAGCCACTAAGTCAGCTATATAAACCATAACCAGCAACAGTGTGGTTATAGTTTAAAACCCAATTATTTCCCTATGGAAATAATTGGGTTGAAAATCATAACCAAGCTTTGCACTTTTGCTGGTTATGGTTTACAGGGACATTCAATAGGATGTCCCTGTGTGCAGCGGACAGCTGTAATGACAGAACAAGCACACAAAGCCACGCAATTATCTTTTCTCAGCAGCCTAGCCCCTTCATGTGATTTTGTTCTGGTGCAGTGACTGCCTAAGAAATTTAAGACTGAGGCATAGTCTATTGTTAAGGAATGCTTTAGAGCTTACAGCTGGGGTTATACCTAATTACTTCCATAGGGAAATAATTGGGTTCTAAATTGTAGCTGCATTGTTGTTGGCTATGATTTAAATAGTCATAATCGTCATCAGCAATAATCATCATTGGCTAACGATTATCCATTTGATTATTTCAAAAATCGATAATCGGTCCGATGATGATTATTGCCATCATCATTCAACACTATTAATCAGTATCAAATCAATTTTAGCTTAATTTACCAAAATGTTAAATAAACAAAATTAACTATAGCTTGATATGGGGTGGACTAGATGAGCAATTCAAGCTTAGACTGCTTGATTTACCAACTGCTTCACCATGTGGTGCAATACTGTCTATCATCTATGAGCAGTGCGGTGACTCAGTGATTTTCACTTCTGCCTTGCTGTGCTTGGTTCAATTCCACCCTGGACTTCATCTCCATGGAGTTTGTATGTTCTCGTCGCACCTGCATGGGTTTCCTCTGGGCATTCTGGTTTCCTCTCACAATCAAAAAACATATATCTGTGTGTGTGTGTGACTAAATAATGTAACTAGATTGTAAGCTCCATGGGTCAGTGACTGAAGTGAAAAATGAATCTCTGTAAAGTGTGTAATATAGTAGTGCTATATAAAAATAAATAAATTAAATCAAACCTACCAGGGTTCTAATATGACAAGTTAAACAAATCTTTTACACCAGAGCAGTTTTTCAGAGATTCTCTGTATTTATTTTCAGGTTTACACTACATTATCCTTCCTCCTTGAGCTATGAAGCGAAAAGCAGCCTTATCCTCAAATTCTTTAAAGTCTGTTTTGTCATTTGAACACAAATCTTCCCCATTAGATCAGATAACCTAAATTATATTTAACAGTGAATTTATTTGTCCACACAAAGTTTTGTTCTATTTTGAAATACAATAAACACAAGGATATAGCACATATTAAGCCAAGGGCTATTATTTCAATATATACCATGGAATAATCTTAGGAACACTTAAAGACCTATTCATTTTTTGTTTGTCACTTTCAATAAAGAAGGATCTTCCCTTTTCACTACTTTCACTTCTGCATATCATACAGCTAATGGAGGTTAGGAAAGGAGGCTGGCAGGAAATACATTTATTCCTAGTCACTCTCAGGTTTTCTGAAGGCACAAATTACTTTTTATATGAACCTTCTTTTTGCACAAAGAAGCAGCTCACAGCACTCACTGCTAAATGTCATGTTCACAATAGTATTATCCATAGCCCAATCCTAGTGCATATGTAATTGATACCCAATAAAATCTAATTTCATTTAATTATGCAATTTTATGCAATGAAGGCAGGTGAAAAAAAAATATTCACATAATATACAAATGCATTTATTACTAAAGAAAAACAACATGTCTGTCTCATGGAAATAAATTGATATATAATTCATCTATCACTTGCCCTCATTTCAGATTTAATAAGCTCTCTTGGCTCCCTTATCTTCTTTATGTTCATTCTAGAGCAATTAAAAAGAAATGCAAATTACACTGCATTTTTTTCCCTATGAAACTGTTCTTATGAAACTTCATCAAAGTAAAAAAGTATTGCATTTATTAAACGATCTAATTAAGTCAGATTTTTATCATTGATGTGTTGGGCAATAATAATACCTTGACGGCTGTTTGTGAGTCTGGCATCCGAGATATTAAAGCGAAATGTTACACATTGGTCAAAGAAAAATATTAGATAAGCTCATGGTGTTTGGAAATCTGGCTACAAATTGCCTAAAAGTTTTGTAGGAAAATAAAAGCTGTCATTTCTCATTTTCATAACAGTTTTTAAATGTACTGAAAATGTAAGAAATTATAAGAAAAAGATTATTGTAAAATGAGAAAAAAAAATGAAAGAAGCAGTAATAGAGGAAAAAGAAAATTAGATTGGCATTGCAGCCATTTTTTTTTTAATCTTCATTTTTTAAAAAAAGTTTGGGTTCCTTTTCTGTAAGGTTGGAATATTTCTTCTACTTGCATTTCTGGTTCTTTAAACATCTCTTATTGCTATTGTCACTCACTATCTTCCAAGTCATACACTACCTCCCATCTATCATCTGCATTGTCTCTACATATGCAGCTTTGAGTGGATTGCAGCTGAAATAGGATTCCTTGTGACTGTCTACTAGAAAATATATAGATAGGCAAGCAAGCACAGAAGCAGTATTAGGAAAGAATTCTGCTTCTGTGCTTGCTCAGCTCAGCGATGTTGAAGGGAAAGCAGAAAGTAAGGAGAATTGCAGTGCTGGAGGCAATATTACAAACAGTAAATGTTTAACCCACCTTTAGAATCACTCCTAAACCAATGTACCTTTAGCGCACCTTTAAGCTAGGGATACGACTGAAAGGCTTGAAAAGTCACCAAAACTAATCAGAATCTTGCAGGAGTGCATTCTCAGAGAGCTGCTGCTTGCTAAGTGAATTCTGATTATTTTCTCATAAAGCCTCTGGATCATGCCACTGGCATGAGATTCCAAACTGATCCATTGAAGAAAAAGTAGATAAAAGAGAAAGGGCTTCTGTGAGATAGTGGTTGTAAATGAAAAACTAATGAAAATAAGTAAATCATTTAAGTTACTATTTTAACAGTGTCTGTTAGATGAGGATAACTGTTCCATGTTAATGACAATACTAGATTTGCTACATCCATATGTTTTATAGACACCTTAACTTAAAAGGATAGTATGAATGTAAAAAAAAATGTAAAACAAATGCACATCATCTTTTTAGTATGGTGCAATGCCCAGCCGCTGGGAGAAGCCATCTAACATCCACAGAAAGTTTTTTAAAACTAAACCTAAGTCCCAGTGGTGAAAGAAAGCATTGCTAGTTACTATTGTGTTTTCCCCATTTTATTGTCGTATTTCCATGACACTATCCTCTATTACTGTGTTTTAATGTTTTTTAAACATGAAATAAAATAAGTAAAGTGTTCTAATCAAATCATATTATTAGGGAAATGCTAAATGCATTGATCTGGATGTATAATTACCAGTAGAAAATATAAAAGAGTTATTGAGTTGATTGAAATACATTGAAATATTTCTAATCTAAGTTTGTGTAAGAGTTGTTAACAGTGTGTTTGAGATATGACCTTGCATACATACAGAACACATCTTTTTATGTGTGGAAACATGTCCTTGCAGAATGATGACATTTCACAACTATATGAGAAAGTTTTCAATATGTCAGTCGCACAATAAGATTTGACTACTTTAGAAAACAGCTTTGTGATATGCTATTCCACAGGACATGGCTAAGTCATTTAATAGTATTTAGTAAAACAACAGAAATCATTGCAACTTTAAGCATTGTACATAAGTTTTGTCTAGTGGTACATAAAAATTATAGGGGAAAGAAAACCCCACCTCAGCAGAAGAATTCAAAACAATATTCAACATTTTGGGTAAGGCTCATATTTGAAATCTGTTTAGTTTAAATACTCTATGGAATATTCAGCAAATTAAAGGACAAAATAACATCTCCATAACTGCCCAAACAAAAGAGCAGTAAGCGAGTGCAGTCCAGCTCATGTGAAACAGTTTTATGCATGAAGTCTTTTGTAGAGTTAGTTTAAGGTATAGTGCTTTATTTAGCATTATTAATGTTACCATACATCGGCACATGTATTGGTAGAGGAATTTGAGTCAATAATTTGCAGACAAAAGCTATTTGCACCGTAGACAGGATGTGCCTAGTCTGATGGATTTGCATGCAATATGCCCATGGTCTTGAAGAATGTATCTCCATCAGTTGCATATATCAATGGTATATATTGCATTTTGTTTAATTGTAAGAAGTGCAAAACAGAAATCTAATGTTTATTATATCTCCATAAGGTCATAGATAACCCCCTCTTAAAGGAATACTAAGGATTGTAATAAAAAAAAAAAAATGCTTTCTATTTGTAGGCCACCTAGTTTTAAGTACAACAAGAAATTTATTTAAGGGCGAAATTTATTAAACTTGGAAAATCCGTTTGCGCTTTTAATTAGTTTAATTAGTTTAATAACTTGGGAGAAGGCTTTGAAGTTTCTCGCAATAAGTATCACAAAATTTTCCTCAACCGATACTTGCAGTGAGAAACTTTTTTTATTGAATATATCCATGTTGCTTAAATGTTAAATGTTGCTTCCATGTTGCACCCTTTGATATGCTCCTCCTAGTCCAGGGCAGCCTACAACCTTTCTATCAACTAATTTAAAACACCCATAGCAACCAATCAGGTCTTAGCATTCACTAGGACAGAAAACTAGCACTATGAAAGCAAATTCCTGATTGGATGCTAAAGTTTACTCTAGACCTTTGTAAAAAATTCCACCTGGTGATAAATTACCTTGACTATCAACTAACCACTCTCAATCTAATTCCTTCCCTACTGTCCTCTACTCTTCACGTCATCTACTCCTATTGGAACAGGAACAGTATTAAACTACTACTTCATGTCTATAAATCTGCATCAGCCTTCACTGGATTTGCTTTAGGATAAGAGTAAAATAGAAATATGCTTTTGCCATGGAAACTACTTGTATCTAAGCAGGAACACTAGTGTGCATGTGTTTTCATTGTTTAAATAGTACAAATTAAAAGATGTCTTTTGTTTCCTCTAAGCATCACAATATTAAAGGATTAAATGAATTCGACCAGTATTTATTTGGATTTTGTATATTAATTTAGTTTTTTTTCACTATATGCTATATATAGATATGTCATTATATCAGCATCTCTAGATGGTGTAGCTGTATAGATTGACCTCCAAATGTATGAATCTGCTATATTACATTTTCAACGTTCCAGCTCGACCAGTTTACATAATTCAGGTTAGCACAGCAAATGTTCTCCCACAGAGAAACTACTTTTAAGATACTGGGATATGCCAGTGAGTTTTATAATATTAAGATACCAGCTTTGCTGCTTGTGATAAAATCTGCTCCTCTACATCTGTATCTATGAAAAAAAAAAACAACTATTTCAGATATTTTCTGCCACCAGTTTTCATTTTCCTATCCAGCAACTCTCCGTGAAAACAAGTAATTAGTGCTTTACTTCTATATTATCAGTTTTTATGTAGGCTGAAGCCTCACTTGCTACCTCAGACAAATCAGCTCCCCTGCATACTATGTCTCTGCCGCATCAATAATTGTAGCTATACTTCGGGTTATGATCAATATGTTGGGTAGTTTCTCTACACTGGAAAATCAATTCAACATAATGATATGTGGATAGCAGTTTACAGTTTAGCAGTAAACTTTAAAATGCAAAATAAATATTGCAAATGAATGTATGTCTTGATATTTCAACATTTTACAGTTTAACACATTTAGAGCTCTGATGAATACTATGCTAATCAATTCATAGTACTCTTCATTTAAATTACATATTTGTTTAAAGAGACACTGCACCTAGGACAACAAACCATTTTTCAATTCACCCCTGGGAATTATGATTGTAAACATATGCACTTTCTTTTAAATGTGCTGCTACAACTCTGATTTGTGCTCCTCCCACCACTAGGGGTCCTCTAATTCCCTGGGCACTGAAAACATCACATATCTGTACATGCTATAACCACAGCTGCCACTTAAGGATTGAACAGCTTGTTTTTATTCCACAGTGCAAGCTGAAACAATGTTAAAATGTTATAAAATCTGTACGCTGGGTGAAGGGCTTTAGGTAAGTAATAATAGCAAACTAAAATAATGATGCAGATATCAGAAAAACAGGAAGAAAAAAAACAACATATTAGAAAATCATTTGTTTTGGGATGAATAATGTAAGGTAATGCAATTGCCCAAGCAAAGTCTATGATGCTATCGTCAATAATATAACAGCTGGTGTATATGTAATTATTATGTTAAAGGAGGAGCCAGGATTAATTTCCATTCAGGGATGTGATTTGGTTTGTATTAAATTGGAATCTTATGTTGCAATTCAGGTATGTAATATGAGTCAGAATTATAGGTAAGGTCGACTTTGAAAAGAGCAACTGCTGAAGCTAGTACAGATAAAAAACACCTGTTCTTTTACGTTTGGATTTATCTACAAACATTGTCATTAATATTATAATTAATGTGTGGTTTGAGGAGCAGTGTAAAAGAAAATTATTAATATTATTATTACATATGGAGATGTTAAGAAGGGGAAGGTCTTTATCCAGATTGTAAGCCTACTGACGTACTAAGTGTGGAATTTAAGGACTTTTTCAATATGGAATATGTTTATTGTCCTGGAATGATGAAATGACTGTATGCCCATCGAGTAGCACAGCAGTAGTACAGATATAATTGCTCTTTGTGTGGGTTAAATATGTAAACTCTATCAGGCTTTATTACTCTTTTTTTTTTAGTGAAGAGGCCAGCAGAGGTCTCTACATTGGTGTTTGAGGACTTCCTGAGAAGTTTCTAGTGAGTCTGGAAACTGAATATTCCTTAGATGTTCCACTTTAATAAGCTGACGAAAGTGAATCTCATACATAAATAATATAGTTAGTGGCTAAGAGGGATAAAAAATAGGTCATCTTTAGTATGATTAACTAGATAGATAGGTTCAGATAGATAGATACATACAGATACATACATACAGATAAATAGATACAGATTAATTACAAAATTTAATAAACTCGGAAAAAGATGATTTCGCCTTTCTGAGTTTATTCCCGCGAGATCTCTGCTGTTTCTCGCAGTAAATATCATAAGATTTTTTTCAGTCGATATCTACCGACAGAAAGTTTTCGATCATGTTTTATGATTGAATGTTTTGATGGAAAGGTAGCCATATTATTAGTAGGTGAAATCAGCCTTTTTTAAGTTTATTAAATTTCGCCCATATATATATATAGATACAAATAGATAGATAGATTGATAAATAGATAGACAGACAGAAATAGATAAAGATAGATAGATGATAGATAGATAGATAGATAGATAGATAGATAGATAGATA
>WMED01020222.1:0-12218 GCA_019650415.1 Pipa parva
GGATTATAGATGCATCTCCTGCTCTGTCTCTATAGGGTAACGTGTGTGGATATTATGCTGAGGCCTGACGCTATGCCCTGGATTATAGATGCATCTCCTGCTCTGTCTTTGCAGGGTAACGTGCATTAAAGGACAACAGCGGGTGCACGAGGACAACAGCGGGTGCATTAAAGGGATTCCCCTCCCGGCGAGGAGACTCAAGTGCTCTCGCCAGGAGTGGAACCCCTTTAATGCGCATGCTGATGTCCGTGCACAGGACATCAGCATGCGCATAACACCATGTGCGAAGTGAGCCGAACGCTTCGTGACTCACTTTGCACAATGGTGAATTAGGGCCTAAATGGCTTTGCTTTGTTTATGTGTTGCTTGAGGTTCTGCAATAAAATTGGGAATATTTCCCTAAAATACAAGGTGAGCAACTGACACGCTGCTCCAGTGTCCAGATCTTGAGAAAGACATTGTGACGCTTCATCCACTCTGGGTCCTATTGATCCTGCAATAAATTTAGTGCTGCATGTTCCCCATACAAACTGTGATCCCAATGGTTTCAGACCAGCACATGTGTTTCGCCTTCCACGGCTTCATCCGGGTCATGATCACAAGATCAGGGAAAAGGGTGAACCAGTCAGAAGTGGTGAGCCATTATAGTCTAAGGCTCGCATTTTGTTGTGGTTTTTAACTGAATGTGATTGTGTAAATGTAACAAAAGCACTTATTAGGGTGTGATGATGTCTATGCTAGTGCATACTGTATCATTTTATTAACAACCCAAAGTACTAGGTATTACTGAACTGACTTTCCAGACAGCACACTACTTATATTAATGGTTTATTTGCTGGAATAATATTTTGTGTTAGACTATTGTTCTGGGGCACTTTCCTTTCCTTTTATCACTGTTTAATTATCATCCATATGTTATCTATTTTGCCCAACCCAAATTGTACATTTCTGTATCAACAGTGTTTTCTCTGTAAGCAGATAAATAAAATAATAATGTCAATTTACATAAAGTAATATGAAAGTTCATATGACGTGACAATATAAAGTAATAAACGGAAGCAAACATTGCTTCATAACAAATACCTGTAATAGCAGAGATAAGGGAACTATTAGACTTTTCCTATCAACATTGCTATATAGCTGCCTAGTTTATATCATAGACTGCACTAGACTTATCCATTGTAGCCCTGAGGTGTATATCGCCTCTTCAAATCCATATAATATTTTTTTGGCTGAGCTGGAAAAATAGTATCTATTGTTTTCTATGGGATAGACCAAACGGGTCACTTTGTTTTGCACCAATAATGGTCCATCTATGCAGAAGAATTTTTTTGTCTTCATCCCTCTGTTCAGTCTGGATGACTTGCTTGTATACACTTTTCTTTTTCTCCCAATCCTACTTGCTTTTCACCACCCTCAGGAATATATCATAGGGGTTTAGTATGAACCTCCATAAGGTCCCATTGAGGCTGATTCCTGGGCCCACTGATATTTTTTTCCTGTGTCCTGATAGGAAAGTATGACACTGCTATCCAATTTACGGTGTATGTACAATCAAGCTAATGTTCTTCCACATCATGGCTATTTTTTTCCCTTTTATCAATGAAAAACTAGACTAATAAGTCATGTATTTATCTGTGTAACACATGGTATTCTGCCGCATGGAATTCCATAAACACACTAAATACACAGACTAGATCATCCTTGTATCAAGGTACAGGTTTGAAATGTATCTTGCAGGGCAATAAAGATTTAGATACACAGCTGAAATATAACTGTGAGCTGCACCTGATTCAAGACATGATAGGGTTAACTTATTTTCTTGCAAATGGATGAGATGGAGCTCTAATTTAGATTTAATGGTTGAACCTTATATCTATGTGCAGATTAGGATTCCATCTCATTTGTTTGTTGTGAAACAATGGGGGGGGGTTTTTTGGGGGGTGTCGCAGCCTCCTCCATTTGTCAGGCAATGACCTGTTGTTTCACTTTATATCACTCATGGTGGTTAACTAAATAAGGTATTACCTTTGATATTCCAGTGTGTGTAGTTCTTTTTATGTGCAGATGATTTGCCCATTTATCTCCAGTATTCTGCACCACAACTAATAAATAAACCAGATACCTTTGGTGTGCTTTCCTACAACCCTAATTTCAGATATTTGCTACAAACTATTTTGACCATATCGACTAGTTTCTCCCTGTTTTGCTGTTACATTTTATTTCCCTGTACCTTTCAATTTCACCAATTTATAAAGGATTACCGTAATAAAAATACTAAATCGGTAGAGATAAATATTGATCAATTAACAGGAGCAGAGTTTTCCAGTTACATTTCTCTTCCATTGTAGATCAATATAGACCTTCTATTTCGGTTGTTCCTAAAGGACAGGACAAACTCCTAGGCAGTAATGGGTTAATGCCAGTCTTGTGTAGGCGAACATAGTTGATTAATAAAATTGTCTTAGAATATCTTAGTCACTAAAATCAAAAAGTTTTATGATTAGTTAATGCAGGAGAAACAGGCAATTTTTATCGATATCAGTGGTTTCTCCTATCTACTATTGCCCTCAGTGTAGCATGTTTACTAAGGGGCAAAAACATTTCAATCATTTTATCCGCAAATTCTGATTTCTTTTTCACCTTTTCTTCACTACAACTTTATATTAACTCTTGTTTTCTTTCACCTAAAGGTACTCATCTACATTGAAAAAGTAATTTTTATTTCAGATCAATTTACTGAATATTATTTGTTCGCTCCTCACATGGGGTTAAACATTATTTCCCTATATGGGGCAGTTGTGGGAAGCAAACGGTCAGCTCCAGGTCAAAGTGGAAAGTTTTTGGCAATTAAAAAAAAATACATACATTTTCCATATGATACTTAAAGGAACAGTTAGGCCAAATAAAAAAAACCAAACATTTTATTATTTATGCTTATTAACCCCTTTTTGCCAATACAATTTATTATCAATTTTTTAAAAAATTTCTTACCTGTAAAGGAATGCTATACAGCACTTCTGTGTTACATTCTGAAACAGTGCCGGTGACTCTACGGCGTCCTGAGCAGGGGAACAACTATCAGGAGCTCATTCCTTGCTCACCTCGCTCCTACTCATGCCTCTCACTGGCATTTCCTAGATCTCACAGGGACACGTCATCAATGCATCCTCCCTGTATGATGTGCATGCACTCCCTGTGAGTTATAGGAAATGCCAGTGTATTATTTTTTAATTTGGCCTTACTGTTCCTTTAAGTATTGTCAGGACAAAACAGAACACAAAAAAAACCATAATGGAAAATACATCCATAATAAAAGATAGGATAAAAGAATAAGGCCCTAATTCACCATAGTGCGAAGTGAGCCGCAAAGCGTTCGGCTCACTTTGCACATGGTATTATGCGCATGCTGATGTCCTGCACGCGGACATCAGCATGCGCATTAAAGGGATTCCCCTCCCGGCGAGGAGACTCGAGTGCTCTCGCCGAGAGGGGAATCCCTTTAATGCGCATGCTAATGTCTGCGCACAGGACATCAGCATGCGCATAACACCAAGTGCGAAGTGAGCCGAACGCTTTGCGGCTTACTTCGCACTATGGTGAATTAGGGCCTAAGAATGATTTGATAAATAGGAATAAATTACCAGGCTGAAATGCTTTTGTACTCTGAACCTTAGGGGATACTAAGAGGGATATTTTCTAAGGTCTTTTTCTAACCTGTTTGATCCATTTATTGGGGTTATTCACCAGGTTATTTTTTCTGTTGACTGCATTTTTTATATTGGCCAAAGATAGATATCGATAAATATCGGTGCATTAAAACCAATATACGTTACACACAGTGGATTCAGCATCAGACTGGGGGATGTTGGCCCCACCCCCATATCGTGTGATGTATTCTGTCACGTGATGTAGCCGTGACAGAGGAAGTCTCAGCCCTATGGACGCTGAATGGCGTTCCTTTTCATTTTCTATCAACACTGCCAAACATTTTCAGGAAAACTCACCTGACTTAGAAAAAATTTCTTGACCAACTCAATAGATTTTTTTTGCCACCTTCAACCTGGCAAACACTTTTTGACGGTAAAAAAAGGTCAGAAGGGGATTTATAAATATCGTTATCAGCAATGTCTAAACCTTTGTCCTATTTAGCACTAATCTGATATTGACATACAAGTCGAAATTTTATTTGACTTTGGTAAATATCTCCTACTACTTAGGAAAGGATAAAGCAGAGGGCTATAAATGTAAAACTGAAAGGGAACTTGGCGTTTTGCAGACAGATGGATTATTGGGCACAATTTCATGATCTCTAATGAGGAGAAATACATATTTACACATATTTCAAAATATAGAAGGATCCTAAAATGGTGACAAAAAACAGGTTCAATTTATTCCATAAACAGGAAGCAGGCAGCTAAGCATACAGTGTTTCATTCAGTGTAAACAGGGTGGCCTGCCAAGCAAAATTAAAACCTGCTGTCATCAAAAATAATTTTTTAAGAGTTGTTTGAAATGCAGGTTTGCTGTTAATATTTCACTGACATAGAATGGGACACTTTAATTCAGTTTTATAAATTTAGAGTTAGAACTCATAGTGATTGGATGATTGTTAGCAAACATATACAGGTTAATGGGAATTCATCAACAGGGGCAATTTTTACAGATTTCTAGTCACCCATACCAACCAATCAGATTTTTTAAATTATTCTTGCTTCCTACTGCCAGAAAATGCAGACTGCTGATTGGTTGCAATAGGTTACTAGACCTCTGCAAAGGATTGTCCCTTGATGGATTTCTCTGATAGAATGCTTTATGCATTGATGCCCCCCTATGTGTGAAAAGCAGGTTTTAGTTCCTGTTTGTAATAAAGATCTGCACTATGACATTAATGTTGGCCACTTCATATTTGCATAGCTGAAGCCAAAAGACACTTTCTTGGCAGGCAGTTAAGGTACACATTCTATGATCATCTTTGCAATATACCACAGTGCCAGGTTGTGTCAACCACAACCTGGCACTGTCAACCACAACCTGGCACTTAAAGTGTTATATCTTTGTGATATTTTATTTGTATTGTATAATCCCCTTTTTCCATGTGTGCGCTATATTTGTATTACTGAATTGTATAGCGCTGCGTACATTTGTGGCGCTTTATAAATAAAATTATAAATACATACATAAACCAGAGTGTAAAGTTGATGTTTGTTTTATTTACACTTCCAAAGCACAGTGTCAGAACAGTAATGTCTTTGAATGACTTTTTAAATTGGCAGTTTCATCTATATTATTGCTAATTTCTAAATACCATACCTGAATATGTAAAATCTGCCAATAATTTTACAAGTCCTCAGAAAAACTCTTTTAAAGAAGTACTAAAGCCTGAAAATGATTCGGCTTGTAGTAATGTACCTTATGCATAGGGAATACTACACCAGCTTTGACACAGTCTAGCCCCATGGCATGAGAAACATGTGTCCCAGAAGTTGTTGCTGGAGGCTGACATTTTTATAATCTTGTTCAACTTTCTCCGTTTAGTAACTGGTTCAGCATATGCTCAGTGTACACAATTCAGGGACTAAAGTTAAAATAGGCAATTATAGAAATATAGGTGAAAATAATCTAGCGTACAATTCTCATAAGTACTGAATGAAACAATGTGGGGATAGTTACTAAAGTTGATAAACAGCCTATTTTTATAAATATTGTTGTCTTCGCCTAATCAAAAAGGCCATTCCAATAGATATTTATTGCTCAAAGGGCGAAATTTACTGGAATTGAAAAGTTTTTTTGTTTTTTAATAAAGGAACAATAAAAGGTCAAAAAGTATGTTTTTCACCCATTTTCTGCCCGTTTTTCACGAAACTTGGGTGGAAAATGGGCAAAAAAAAAAAACTTTTACATTCTATTAAATTTCACCCAAACTATTTACCTGCCTCAATTTGTTGTTAATGATTATTTCCTCCTGGAGCCGATACTGTTACTTAAGCCACAGTTGAAAATGTGTCCCCTCTTCCGAAAATGTCCATATCAAACTGCAATGGAAGGCAACCTAATGGAAGAACACTGTCAAATGTTCCCATGTCAAATGATCAATAGGTGTTGAGAACAATTTATTTTAATGGGGAAAATTTTTTATCGATTCTTTATAAATCATGGGAATTGAAAAGTACAGAGAAATGAAAATGAACAGCGATAGAGGGTGAAACTAATGGTTAGCTCTTTGGTTACTTCAGTAACTCTTTGGTTACCTCCATCACTAGACATCTATGTAATAGCCCAACCAGATCAAGGAACACTGTTAGGAAAATAAATAAATATATATATAATTAGAAGTTGTTTTTTTTTGCAGTTTTGCTATTTTTGATTTATTTCACTGCTACATGTTGTGATATATGCTAACTGTATACTGACAATATATAAATTGATCTAAACCTGAAAAAAAAAAATTCAGATCAATAAACACACAAATGTTGTTGTGGTCTGTGATTATTTCATTCTCGCTGTGGATTTAGCTAAGCAACTGTTTCAAGGAGAATAATACTTTATACTAGATAGGGATTGGCAAATTATGTTTGAAAATACAATGGATTATATATTTCATTTGGCTGTTGATAAATACCATACTGACAAGCACAAATGAAGAAGACAAAGGAAAATTATAAAGGGCAGATAAGCAAAGTAACAAAAACATATATAAAAACTGCCTGGTTAAATAGTCTGCCTTACTGCAAAGGGTTTTTCTGTTTGTAAATTCAGTGGTGGCCATTTAATTAACAATGTAAAATAAATATAAGTATATTGGTGGTATTCTTAGTATATATAAAATTGTGTAATCCACTGCTAGCAATGTGATTTATTAAAATAAGTGGAATGGCATCATCATAGTATAATTATTCTATCATGGATATATGCATTATTGCACAATCTATAAATGAACAATTTATTGTATGAAAAAAAGAACATTTCAGATGAAAAGACTGAACAAAAGAGGGAGTTCAAATACACAATGTGTCACATAAAACTAGCTAAAACCCATAACAACCATCTTTGGCTTTGGCCCTCTCACATTGTGTGCTTTGAAGGTCTAGCAAGATATTTCCAATGGCTGCACAAGGGCAGCCAAACATACAATTAGTAGATGTGAGAACATTGAACAAAGAACAGATAAAACAAAACACAGGAATCCGGATTAGGCGTTATTTACATGAAAACCAAAGCAAGGTAAGATACGGGAACCCCTAGAACAGAGATGGAGACAAGGGCACCAGACCAGGGTAGGATACAAGAAAACTATGTTCAGTCCAGCCAGGTAAACCAAGGGCAGTTATGTGCTAGAAGTTTTAGTAGGACTAGTAAATTCTAGGTGAAGTGCGGTGTGCTGTTTAATTGCGTGTGTGCAGCCATTTGGTCAGTTTAGCTCTATCACAATCAAGCATTGTCTTAAATAAACCAAAATCGATATTATTTTCCATAGCAAATCAGTGGTATCAAGAGTAGCAGGCCTCAATTTCAAATGCAGAACATGGTTAGGTATATTACAGAACTGTGCCCAAGGTGCCCAAAACTAAACCATACCTTCCAGTTGGACATCATCTTAACGGAGGAAGTAATGAGAGTTGGTAATCAAATACGTATAGAAAAAAATTCTAGCCATTGTTCAGTGAAACAAACTACTCTTCAGAATGAAAATGGGGCAAATACCCATTTCTGTTTCATTTGCCAGAATATTAACATCTATTTCCGATGGTGCCAAATGGACATGGCCAGTTCTCTGTGCAAAAAGCTGCCCCACTATAGCTATTACTCATTTTAAAGACCAGCACTTTAATTACTTAATGTTCAAAGGAAGATGGATGTATGCTTGACTACTTCATTTATATGTTAAAAAAAATAAAATGGTCAAGTAAGAAATGAAATGGGAGTAGGAAATAGTTTTGAACCAATCAGGTGGAATGGCATCCAACACAGTGTAGCTTGTCTTTGCTTGTTAAGTTTTCACAGATGTTTTTGATTACACTGGCATCTGTTAATAAATTCAGCAGCATCATTAAACAGTATATCTATCCTTTTCAAAAACACTGAATCATTCTTAATATGACACAGCTGTTTTGTTACTGGTAACTAGTCTTCAATAAAACACATTGATCCGTACATTGAATGGATCCCCCTGGAACAATCTATATACTGATTTGGTGATGACATTGAAAGCAACATATCCAGTTCCATATAGCGGACAATGCAATGATTCATGGAAGATGATGTGACCCAGCAGTTAAATCACTGGGCTGAAACACTGCACTCTTATTTAGTGAAGCCTGAAATCAACTTTGGTGTCAGCTTCCCGTGACCCTTGGCTAGCAATTTTATCTCCCTGTGCCTCAGGTGCCAAACCCAATGCAAGTTCATGAGGCTCAGGCCTCCCTAAAATAAAAAAAACTAGATGCTGCAAATATGAGCAGTATTACATAAAAACAAAAGACTTTAATCTCCATCATTTTATCATAAATATTTTGTTTAAAAACGTGCTAACTTGTGTAGGGAAGCGATACTGTATACTGCGGACTTTGCAGAAATCCAAATAAAAAACACACTAATACAGAGCATCTTCATTGCCTTCTTGTAAAGCCTGTAACAAATTAAGGGGAACCTAGAAAGGAACATTTTTAATTCCAACATCTAAGGGACCCTTTTTTGCAATTAAGTGAAAAATTCTCCCATTTCCAGTGCATAAATTTATTGGATTCTCTAAACTCTTTGCTCATAAGGAAGAATTTATCTTACTGGGCAGACTTATTTGAATACTTCTTCTACTTAATTCACAACAGAAGAGAGACTGTGTTATTTATTTCTTTTGGTCCGAAGCGTATTTTCATTTTGCTAGAATTTGTGGATATTTTGTGAAAGTGTTCTTCCAGTGACATCATTCTGTAAATGTATTGGTTAACCTAATGTAAATGTACTCTATAAAGCCGTAAACCTGGAAAGATTTTACCAGTGTGCATAACAGGATTATGTATTATGGAGCGTATTCACTGAGTGAACTGCTTTCCCCATTTCCATATCTTTTTTTTTGCCCAAATTTGTTTTCAGTTATTTATATAAAATTCAGATAAAAAAAAAAAAACAACAATTTAAATCTCACTAATTTCCTTGTGAAACTTGGCTTAAAAGGCAATAAAAAAATGTTTCATTTCAGATGTGCTATAGAATGAACATAACAGTGACAATTTCCTTTCAGTACATTCGGCATGTTCTTGTGATTGACGGTAAAGTTACACTAATAAAGAGGCATATTTACTAAAATCAAAAAAACGTATTTGCGTCTTTCACCGCTACACATCCTTTACACCTGCAGGAAAACACAGAGCCCCTACTATACCTCTGTAACTAGGTGCCCTTCCAGTTAATATCACATATGATATGCTTCATCTGAAAAACAAGGCTAGAAATGCTATGCTGTGGAAGGCAAGAAAAGCTGGACAAACCTTATATGAAAGCCACTAAATTTCTATAATATTCAGACATTTTCTTTGATGAGCATAACTAACTAGCTGCACATACCTTTAATATGCCATGTCTTTCCCAGCCAATCTGTGTGTCCTGCATGCTGGAAAAATTCTTTAACTCACCTGAGGCCTGGCTAAACCATAGTCCAGTGAGTTCCCCTTGTAACCAATCCTAGAAGGTTAACCAATACCAAAATACACCAGCTGCACTATGCTTGCCACGTTGCAGAAATAATAAGAATGTAATGGTATCCTGTTTCATGGCCATGGGGGAGGGGGCATTTTTATCCACTACTGAACTAAATGTAAGTTATTACTATAGACATTTAAACTTTAAAAGAGTTGGGAAACTTACAGGAACCAAGAAGCAGAATTTCTGCCCTGTGGCAAAATGTAAAAATCTGTTTTTTTTTTAAATTAATTTTTTATATAGTGCTACAATATTATGCAGCGCTTTACAGAGGTTCATAATTCACTTCAGTGCCTGTCCTGTGGAGCTTATAATCTCTTTTCCCTCTTCAGTCACACACGTATGTTTTTGGATTGTGAGAGGAAACCCATGCAAGTACGGGGAGAATTTACAAACTCCATGCAGATGAAGTCTAGGGTGGAATTGAACCCAGAACCCAGCAATGTAAGGCAGCAGTGCTAACCACTGAGCCATTTGGTACAATAGAGGTCATTGGATCAACTCCTTTCTCAGGTAGGGTCACAGTGAAACTGGGAGCCTGAAATTGTCTGTCATTCACTATAACTGGCTGGCAAGCAGAGTCTTCATAGGCTAATATTCAATCCTTTATATTAGTGTGACAGGTGCAGAGCAGATGAGCTCTGACATGCATATCTGGAAGTTTGTTATCTCTGAGTTGGGGAAATATAGTGCCAAGTCTAGGTTGGGCACTTTGCAAGGTTCTTTTCTTTTTTCGTGCCAGCATCAAGACCTATTGCTATTATCAAAACCCAAAAAGAAAAATTCCACAATCTCATTCTATACAGAGAGTTTGCAGGTTTAACCACAATCTGATAGGAATAGCATGTTGAAGTCAAGCTTGCTATATTTGTTCATCTCTCAACCTCTCTGTATGTGAGTCTGTAAATGTCTTCTTGTTTTTACAGTGCAGGGAGATGTTGGTTGGAATTTCTGGCAACCTCTGAACCCCTTTGGTTGAGTGTTCCTAATGGCCTAAGTAGAGTGAAACATCACAAAATTGAAGTGATTGGATGGAAAAGAGTGCTAAGCTTGTAACTGATCCCAAGTTATTCTTGGAATATTGAACCCCTCCTCTTTTAAATTCATCTTGCTACATCTGTACTGTGCCTCGCTGTGCTATTCCTTAATGGTATTTTGTTGCTCGCGTTTAACGTATGTTTCATGTTATACATTAAGATACATTTTACTTATTAACTACAGAAGTAAATCCATTTTCAGGTTCATTATGTATCTTGGTAAATTATAAAATCTGTGCCAATCATTTATTATAAACTGCATTGCCTTAAAGTTATTGCAAAGGGGAAAACATGGAGCCAGAAATGTCTTGCATGTATGCCAGACTGGAATAAAGGACCTTATTTATAAGTATCAGTGACGTTAACTGAGATAATCATGTGAAACTGAATGAACCTTCTTAATTAAATTGAGTTTGCCTCTGATAAAACATCTGACAGGAGCTATAGCTCAAACAGAGAATAGTAATTTGGATTATTTTACTTAATAACCTGTATTATTATCCCACAATCCTACAGTTGGAGAGCTTAGATTGGGCATTTTTGTTTTAAATATACTACTTAAACAATACAGGAAAGTAAGCACAAACTTTGGCAAAGTGCTGTATTCTCCATACATTTCAATAAAGCAGCCCAATCTATTAGTTGTATCTTATCCACAGTTTATGGATAATGCTTCAGTGGAAGTCGTTTCACATACATGTTCTCTATATGTTATAAAAACACGTAGCTTAAGCTATAACCTATAGCTATAATAGAATAATATATCATAACAAGGGATGTATCTTCATTAGATAAAGTAATCAAGCACCAGGACTGTGAAAACTGAGGGGGCCTCATTGGTCCTAAATATCTTCCAACAAATAAGAAAGAGAAGAATAAGCTTGTAGATTGTGTTATAACGAATCAGGGGAGTTTGCTTAAGCAATGAGTTTCTTGCATAAGGTTTTCTGAGAAAGTGATGACTTCTAGAAATGTAATCTCTTGTAGTTGAGATGTGCTTGCTGATTGTCAGTTGTTTCTGTATTTGTTTGTTACTTGTTCCTTTCTATTCCAATCTACTGGTCCACTACTGCTTCCCATCTGATCCAGTCTCCTGCTGATGCTGTATTTTGACATTGCATCAGTTTAATGTGCCTGCCATGCTGTAGGGCTTCCCTGGGGGCTGTTACTTGTGAGTACATGGTGGCAAAATTCAGGCTTCCTTGCTGTAACTACTAGTGAATACTGGGGTACATACTAGACTCTGCTCCCCAGATGTAGCAGGACCAACAACTGCTAGCCAGTGAACTGTTATATGGTGAGATAGCTAGCAGGGCGAGATAAGTAGCAGGGTGAGATAGCTAGCAGGGCGAGATAGCTAGCAGGGTGAGATAACTAGCAGGGCGAGATAACTAGCAGGGCGAGATAACTAGCAGGGCGAGATGACTAGCAGGGCGAGATCACTACTAGCAGGGCGAGATCACTACTAGCAGGGCGAGATCA
>WMED01020223.1:0-12218 GCA_019650415.1 Pipa parva
TATTATCGTTATCCAGGAAAATATCAAGATATCATTTTTCAGCAATATCGCACACCCCTACTTAAAGCTATTTTCAAACCATCTTTACAGTGTGCAAGATCAGTGAGAAGAATCCAGGGCAACTATGCCTCTCCTCTCTTGTTACTAGGACCTGCAGAAGATGCATTCTTGCAAGCTGTCAGGAATTTCTGGTGTTGCTGAATCATTTTGCCACCAAATACTGAACCAATTTCTTCCTATAATCACCACAACTTCACAGAAATCCTTAGCTGTATTTAGGGCTAATGCTGTATAAGGTCCTGTGCAGAGGCAGACAACTGCTGACCTTGATGGAGAATTTAGCTAGGGTAATCAGGAATGAAAGCAAACCTCCAGTCGCCAAGAAAATCACTAAAGCTATAACTACTAAATTGGCGTTGGGATTAAACCCAAGCCTAGTTTTATTTCTATCAGCCTAGAACAGGGATGGCGAACCTATGGCACAAGTGCCAGAGAGGGCACGCAGAGCCCTCTCTGCTGGCACACGAGCCATCGCCAAACCCCTGCCTTCAGTACAGGCCACGGACCAAATTTGACAGTTTTCAGGCTGGATCCGTGGCCTGCACTGAAGAAGAGCACGAGAGTGTTCTCTTCCCCCAACGCGTGTGCGCTCATTCTACCCCTCCCCCCGGCGCTGGTGTGATGACGTCACTCACCAGCGCCGGCACTTCGGGGGATGCGCTCGTGGGTGACGTCACCTTTTTGGCACTCTATGCCAAAAAGGTTCACCACCCCTGGCCTAGAATTCAACAAATCTTAGGTAAGTGTATGTTTAAAAAAATGGCTCGCCCCACTAACATTCTTTACCGCCCAATGGCTCACCACACTTAGATGCTCTCTTGTTATATTGGAAAATGGTTCCAATTTCATATATGCCTTAAAAATGGGTGAATTCCAGCAAGCACTGCACTTTATGCACACTATGCAATTGGTAGCCTATAATACGAAGAGAACTATGCAGAAGAGGTACTCCATGGCAAGTGCCTAAAGAAGACCACGGGACTACATGAAAAATACATGCTGACATGCCACCAACTGAAAAAGGAGGTCATTATGAGGACAAATTCAACTCTTTGTATGTTGCAACAGCATGAAGAACAGCAGAGAGCCATAAAAGAAGACTACAAAAAACTACAGAAGAAGCCACAAGGCTCATTTCAGAGCTCCTCCAGCCATTTGATGAGGTTACCTAAAAGTCAGCTCTACCATCACCCACCTTATCCAGAATTTCCATATAACTAAGACCAGGAAAGCAACTAGAATAGATAAATTACACCTTGTATTCCAATGACTCTGTCCTGCATACAATACTGTGTACCAATGTATTTCTTCTTAATGGCAGAACAACAGGTTTGAGAATATTACACAATGATCAGTACCTACTGAGCAACCATGCATGAACCTAGGTTTAAACAATACTAATTCTGCTTTAAAGGAAATATTTCCTTCTTGCCAGGGTAGGAATTAAGGCTGGGTTATTGCAACTGGAGTGCAAGACACTTTGCTTGTGTACTGACTGCTACATGTATTAATGAAAAGAATTGTCCTTACGGCTGGCAGAGTTTCACCAAGTCTTGGTCTGTAGTGCTAGGATGGAGACCTCTGATGTACAGGTTGGTTTTGCTTAACTGTTCCCCACCTCCACCACCTCCTCCTTCTCCACCTCCACTGCTGTTACTTGGGCTGGGAGGAGCCATGTGCTGCGCTGTTGAAACATAGGTCTGCTGGTAAAAAAAAAAAAAAAAAAAAAGATATTAAGGCATTTATTACATTATTAAGAACTTTTATTTATATAAAACAATCATATACAGTACTTTATAAAGAGACTTTAACCTTTCACCACAGTGAAATTCACAATTTATCATAAAAATATACCATATTTATAAGACTAGTAGAAAAAAAAAATATTTTAAGTGCCACTAGTAAAAAATAATCTAATAATCTCTTTTAAATTTAATTTTTCTGAGTTTGTTAGTTTTCTTCTGTAGTTGCAGCCTTCCTAAATCTCTTAAGTATGGTGAAATAGAATTTACCAGTACGTAATACAGTTGGTGTGACATTGTGAGGATGGCATCGCTGCACATTATTGGTGGAATTTGCATCATTATGCGCAGCTACTGTTTTCCTGACTACAGTGCACTACTCAAGAAACAGTGCCCGACGCTGTCTGCTTTTTGGCAAGGGATTAGGAGCTTTGTGTATAGAAGCAGAATTTGTGACTATAGGAACGTAGTGACCGGTAGTAACTAGATTACATTTAGACAGTCAAATTTGCACTTTCAAGAATAAGCCTCAAAATGTTTTTTTGTTTTACTGGTCTTACTGGCCCTTTAATACTTTCATTTAACAGCACAACTTGGAATCCACTGAAGTCTAAAGTAAATGCATCCACATAACCGCTCTTACTTATACATTAAATGCAAATACATAGAGAAGGAATTATCTATTCACACAATACCCTATGCCCTCATACTGGTTAGTGGGAAATAAACAGGAAAAGAAAATCCAGCAATCATTTACCTCCCAGCACTGCTGATAGTTAAAAGCTGTTAGGGGAGGATGGGAGTAGTAATTCAGCAGCTGGTGGGCTGCAGGCTGGACATTCCTCTACTTAAAGATATTTGGAAAAAGTTTTCAGACTTTTCATTTGTCTCCAATGCTCCGGGCTGCTAAGATGTGGGACAATTTGTAGAAATGCAAGACATTCCTGGACTGGCTGTACTGACCTCTGGTTAGGTCAATGACATCAAATATATTTACTTTTAGTGGAGGTGGGGAATAGTACAATTATACAATGTGTCTATGGTATCTTTTAGTAAAGAAACTTAAAACGTGTTGCAGAGAGATATAACTACCAAATCTAAGTAATAAAGGGACATACAAACAAATACACAGAATGTAATAATATTACGGTAAATTGCAGGTCCATTAAAAAAATATGCTGGTCAGTCAACACCATTATTTTTATCCTCTTTGTCATTCCTGGCATTCACTGGACACGCGTGAACTGGTCCATATACCTTTCAAGCATTAGATTGTAACAAAAATGCAGGAATGCTTATGGATCTGCTATAGAATGTTATATAGTATATCTTGTGCCCTGGAGAAAACACTGTATTGGTTAATGATCCTTAATGAGTTTTGAAAAAATGCGAAGTCCTTATACACTAAATTGCCCTTTATAGATGTTGACAAGTCACATGTAGAAAGCCTGCCATTGCAATGGGAGGCAATTTTATTGAAACTATTGCTAACTGACGCATCTCATTGTGGTTATCATTGCTGCCTTGCAGTGCTGGGTTCTGGGTTCAATTCCACCCCAAGACTTCATCTGCATGGAGTTTGTAGGTTTTCCCCGCACCTGTGTGGGTTTCCTCCCACAATTCAAAAACATACATCTGTGTGTCTGTCTATGTGTGATTGAATAGGGAAATTAGATTGCAAGTTCCACAGGGCAGGGACTGAAGTGAATGACGAATCTTTGTAAAGTGCTGCATAATATATCAGTGCTATATAAAAAAAAAAAAGAATAAATACAAAAAAAAAAAAAAAAATGGGAGCATTCACTGACTACAGCGCCTTTACTGGAGAGAAAGTGAAACAAGGCTACAAAGTGTATTATACAGAACATACTATATCAATATTTTTTGTGCTTAATAATGCAAAAAGTGTATTTTTGTAAACTAAAAAAACAGTTTCCATTGTCAGAATTTTTCTGCAGGTTCTTAAATAACAAGTTTGCAAAATGGTGCAAAACGGTTGTGTAGATAAATTACTATTTTGGCTAACATTTGTAGTTAAAATAAATTTGGCATGCATGTCATAAGCGGTTCTAACATTTTAGCACCATTTTAAAGCAATTTACAGACTTCTGCTATGGATGATGATATAACTGTAAGCTTACAATTACAGAAAACTGGTGTCATTAAAGGAATAGATCCATTTATTGTGTTAAGAACCCTTCGCCAACTGGCAGCATGATGCAGAAGGCATTTTGCAGCATCCATCTATTTGCATTTTAACAAATGGCTTGACCCGTATCTCTACTTTTTTTTGGGTTGAACAGTGGTAATACTGCTGTAAAATACAGTTGGGGGATTTATTGCTAAATAATCACCTGTAGGTATATTATTTTGCAAAAACAATGTGCAAGGAGATTTGTCACACATATGGGAAATACTTTACTGATTCCAGCGCTGCTTCTTCTGCAAAGCACTGCAGTCCTCTTTTCTTCCTGCTTCCTGTTCAAACTAATTGAGGTGAGCATGTGCTAAAGCAGTTTTATATAAGAATTCTGCTTCTGTGCATGCTCACCTCAGTGAGTTTGAACAGGAAGTAGGATCATATCGCATTACAGAGCAGAAGATATCAGCTTGCAAGTGAGAGCAGGAGGCAGTGCAAGAGACTATCGGTCTCCCCTTCCACATAAGAATCACCCCTAGAGAAAGCATGACTATATCCCTGTGGTAAACGTCTGTGTGGAAGCTTGCCTGTCATTCTCAGAAAATTCCATCTGTGAAATATATGGCCAGTAATAAATTGTCGTTACCATAGTGATGGGGATGTAATTATATTAAGCTTCATGCAGCACACACAAAAAAATTAAATACATGGATGACACTGTCCACTAGATTGGTAAATAAAAAAACGGATTCCTGTTTATACAGTATTTCTCTTATACAACGTTGGGAAAAACAGTTAAAAATAAGGAAAGTTCACTGTCCTTACATTCTAAAAATGTTCGATAAAACTTTTTCTCTGCGATGAGAGTAAAATATTATTACTATTATTATTAAAAATAATCAGGGGTTGCCACATTTATGTGCATTCCATTGCAAAGGGTCCTGAAACCTGGCAAAATGTTACTGTGAAATAAGTGTCCATTTACACTAAATTATCGGCAATGCTTGTTAATTGCGTTTAATGTCCTTATATCACTGACAGCATTGATCCCTCGCCAAACATATAACAATTAATTGCCAACTAGTGATCCTTTTCTAACATACAAGTGTAAGATTATCCTGCACTGAACTGATGCAGACTTGGCAAACAATTCGATTCTGCGCTCTGTTCTTTCTACATCCAATGAGTAACCATGTATTTACAATTTCAATATGGTGTCTGGAAAAAAAATACATGTAGCAACATATATGCTATTTTTAGAGACATAACTAAAATAAAGTAAGAAAGAAAGACTATATTAAAAGGGCTATATACCTTCATTCAACCTGCTGTAGCATGAAATAGTTCAGCATATGCTGAAGTATTTTTGAGAGAACACTTTGTATGCAGTCCCGCCTCTTCTCCTGCCTGTAAAGAAACGCATTTCCCATCTGACTAGCTTTCAATGACTACTAGTGTCTCTGCAAGGCCGGCCCCCTGCAGTGATGGCGCTGTGCGCTAAAGGGCATAGACTGCTTCTGCTAATTTGTGCGTATGTGGAAATGAGTAGAAGCATGCACTGAAAAGTACAGAACTCTTCTATGCCCTTTTAAAACAAATGTATGATAATTTTGATGTGAAAATACAGTTTCTATCATCTAAAGTTGTCCAATATAGCTCATTTCTGTAGAATATTGAATAATCTGAGTATATGATCAGTTTAAATCTTGGCGAGTATAGCAAGTCCTACAAAAGCCATGTTGTCTATGGAAAGGTGTCTCCTTTTAAAGACCTTGGAGAATTTACATTAGGATAATATTTTTTCCATAATCTCCAACAATGTTATCATATTTTTTCCAATGACAATCTTTTTTCCCCTTTCAACTAAAGATTTGTTATCTTTCCAGCATGATAGTTTTTCTTTTTTGCCTACATAAAAATACCTAATTATTATAGGTATAGCTACCTGGAAAAACAGCAAAGAAAAAAATATACAAATGCAACAGGCTTTTACATATGTCAGTTAAAATGAGATCTGCCTCGTTTATCATCATTACAAAACGATTTCTAAAGAAGAGCTGTAGAATCAGTGGACAATGACATAAACTTATAAATTGCTGCCTGCCTTTAGCTTATCCTTACATCACAATCTGGCCTTACTGCAATCTTCTCTCTTTACTGCAAGTACAAACAAGCAGAAAAGCAGTATTAGGTCCTAATACCACATCTGAGCATTTGTGCAACTAGGGAAAGAAAAGGATGCGATAAAGATTGGATCATGACCACTTAATACCAAACTTATTATTCATCCAGTAAATCACTGCAACAAAAATATTTTAATTGAAAGTATGAGTATCTTCTCATTATCAAATTCCTTAGGCCAAAACCATACTGGTTGTATTGTAGCTGAACAGGTAAGATAGTATTTGTTTCCTAAGGGATAATCCACATTGGTTGAGTGTTCACTCATTTCTACTTGATGGCTGTGAAACCTGGGCTATGTGTGTCGCCTCGAAGTATTTGACCACACTTGCCTTCATCAGCTAGCCAAGGTGAAGTGTAGCGACAAAATTAATAAAGCTGGAGCAAGACAGCAGTTACTTGGGAAAGATTTGGGGCACCATCCGGTTAATCATCGATTTCAACTAGCGAGGCTCTGTTGGTTAAGACATCTACTAACAAGTCAAGTTTTATTTTCGCACCCAGGTAAGGACTGGAGGAAGCCCTGTGGAGGTCAATCCATGACTTGAACCAGAGGGATGAAGACTTCTACTAGGGACCTAGGGAAAGTAGGAGCGTCTCGTCTTCCTGGTTGGGGCCCGAAAGTCCATGCTCATGCATGGCTTCATACACTTGGGGATATGGCTTCGAATAGACATCAATGGTGGTCTTGTTGTCATGTCAGTCAGTTTGAAAAGAACGCTGAGCTTTATGTTTCTGTATGATGACCCAGGTGGTATTTCTTCTTCCTTCCGTTTTCACAGACCCACCCTTCCTGTTTATATGACTAACCTGTTTTTCCTTTCAGCGATTGATGCGTGGCAGTCAGCAGAGGTATTCTATACCTCAGTTACACTGTTGTTGATGATGACATTGACTGTTTTGCAGCTGAGCTGGACAAATAGTAACAATTGTTTTCTGTAGGATAATTATGGGTGGGGCTTATTAATCAAAGTGAGAATTTGACCGTTGAAGCAAATTCTCATCACTCTGTAATATTTGCACAGGGTTCCATACAGGTGTATGTGTGCCACTGGTCCCAAGCCTTTTTACTCTGACTTACAAAAATGGTTGTTTGCATCCCCCACCTTCCTGCAGGTAGACTGGAATGAGGCTATAAATAAGCTATATAAATTATAGATTTTTTTTATCTCATGATTAATTAATTAATTACAAAATCCTTTACCGACTCCTGGTATGTTAAAGTGCACTTGTCACCTCAAAACTAATACAAATTTAGGTTGTACTAATGAAATAAACGTTTTTGTTTTTGTGTGTGTGTGTGTGTATACAGTATGTGTATATATATATATATATATATATATATATATATATATATATAAAAATGTTAGAAAAATGTACCTTTAAACAGCATTTCTCTCTGTCATCTTCCCTGTCAGTCCACCTTTTCTTCTTTCCTGAATGTCAGGGGGCTAAATAATGATTGATATTATAGCTCTGGGATGGCAAAACTATGGCACGCAGAGCCCTCTCTGTGGGCACATGTGCCGTTGCCACCGCTGCTTTCAGTTCAGGACCCAACCTGACAGTTTTCACTGAAGGAGCACTCCTTCCCTGATGTAGGCGCAAAAACTTCACTCATCAGTGCTGGCACTTCAGGGGAAGGCACTGGTGAGTGATGGCACCTTTTTGGCACTTGGTGCCAAAAAGGTTTGCCACCACCGTTATAGCTCCTCCAATCAGATTGCTTAAATCACAATCTAGCAGGGATCTGATTGGAGGAACTATAATGTCAATCATCAATTAGCCCCGCCCACCCAACTTGTTTCTGGGGGAAAAAAGGCAAGCTGACAGGGAAGAAAAACACTGTTTAAAGGTACATTTTTAAAACACATATGTTTAAAAAAACATTTATTTTATTAGTAGAACCTAAATTAGTATTAGAGTTTAGAGGGGACAGGTAGAACTTTAAGTAAATGGGTTGAATTCCCATAGATCGGGGTCCCCAAACTATAGCCAGCGGGCCACATATAGCCCTGTGATGATGATGTATCAGGCCGGGGAAGGAGAAAAAGAACCTGCACGCTGGCATCTGTGTCAGCCAGCGCGTTGTGCAGGAAACGTCGGGGGAAGCATCAGGAGCTGACTAATTACAGAACAGCTCATGCTGTAACTGTAATCAATCGGCTCAGTATAAGGTAAGTATTTTAACACTTGTTTTTTATTTTTTTTACTTTAAGTCTCCTTTAAAAGAAGATATGTGCAGTGTGCATAGGGATTTTCATAGGTTTTTTTAAAGTCTGGCCCTCCGTTGGTCTGAGGGACCGTGAACTGCCCTCCTGTGTAAAAAGTTTGGGGACCTCTGCAATAGATAAGTGCCTGCTGTTAGGACACCCTACATCAGACTACTGTTACCATATAATCTGGTTGTGCCCACCTATTACTCAATTCTTGTCAGTGATCCTGTCTATTCCTAATTCTCAGCCATTCCTCCCTTGTACTTTGACACTAACTAAATACTCCTCGGACAATACACCTAATACTAATATAGTTAGACTATGCTGCAGAATACTTTAATTCTGTTCCAGAAAATACATTTTTCTCCATTGGATCGGAACTCCCTTGTTCCAATTTGAATTTTCTGGTGGAGAGTGCAACTTAGTTCTATTCTGTAATATACAGTTAATGTACTATCAATATGGTTTAAGATATCCCATTATATTTGTTGTTATACTGAATTAAACCTCACTATGTTTGCTAATGTACCCATGCACTCACTTTAAATTTCCTTTGTTCATTTGCTTCCACACAATTTGGCACAGTTCTCATACTATTCATTTCAAAAGGTAGCACACTCATCAATGATGAATAAGTAAGTTCATACTTGCATTGGCTGGCATTGTTGTCAATTAGAGTAAAAGGTCACAAAGGTCTGACAATTTCTCGAGAGAGAATGTTAGATTCATGGAAGCGCAATTTGATGTTGAATTTGGAGATTGTAAGAGAAATAAAAAAAATTGTACCAAACTACAAAAGAGAGAGTTAACAGAAGTTTTGTTTGATTTAAAAAAAAAAAAAAAAAAATCAATTTTCTCAATGCAGACAATTGCTATAATTTTTTTGCACCTGCTTTAGTTTTGTGCTGCACAAAGAAAAAAAAATGAAAGAATGCTTAAAGATGTTGTCTCTACAGAACAAAGAAAGCAATGAAAAAAGATTATTAAAATATGTAAATGGAACAAAGTATATGATGGTCCAGATTGTACATTAACTTGATGAAAAATACTGAAATACTGACCCTCTGAACATCCAACCACTTTGGCATAGCTGCCTGAAAACCTGCCAGCTGTGTAATATAAGGCTAGTGTCACAATATTTGTTTTGTAGCCGAGATGTTCTTCATTAGACTCATTATTGTCTATGGTGAAAAACAAAATAGCAGGTGTAGATTATCCCACAGAAAACAATAGATAAAGGGGGTTATTCACTAAAGTTTGAATTGTTGCGTATAGGTGCGAATTAGCCAGATAAAGACAGTCGCAATAGGATGCTGTAGCAGTCGCGTTTTTATAATGAGAATATTGTCGCATTCGCGACTTTATTATAGGAAAATTGTCGCAATATTAACATTAGAAAATTGTTGCGACTTTACAATGGGGAAATTGTAGCGGATTTACTATGGGAATCCACTGTTTGCGAATTCGACAGTCGAATTCGCACCTTAGTGAATAACCCCTACTATTTTCCAGCTCAACTACAGAACAGCCAGTGTGACACTGGCCTAAGGCCCAATTCAGACTAGCGTTTATATATGCTGCACATATATGCTGCACTTGGGGAAAAAAATTTGTGCGCGCTGCAAATTTCTATGGCACTTACCTTGGTCCGGCCACACTAGCAAAGAACAAGAGTGTGCGCATGCTGGAACACTTCACATCATGTATTTCCTTAGCGTATGCATGCAATGCGAAGAATGCAGCCAGATAGGAAGAGCCGTGAACACTGAGGGAGCATTCACACTGCGTTGGGTAAGTACAATAGAAAAGTGCATCCCGAAGATACGCCAGCTTGCATTTGCCAGCATATTTTTGGGACATGCTTCTCTAAAAGCGCAAATGCATAAATGTGCTAGTCTGAACCGAGCCTAAAGATTTGAGGGGCAATTATTACTTTATATAGAAATTTTTCAAATAAACTAGTAGATTGTTGAATTGTGGTTGCCATCTATCATAAGCACGTCCCTATTCTCAACAGAACATAATATAAAAGTTTAGCAGATAAGAATCCTCCGGCACTCCAAGTAAATAAAAGCTTTCTTTATTTAATAATATATAAATTGCTTGAGATGCTAAGGAAAGCTTTATATAATTTATTCTTCCTTTCCATCTTTTTATCAGAAGCCTGTGACAAGCTAGGAATGGAAAACAGAATGTATAATAAACTTAAAAGGACCAATAAATTTGTATGTATTTATACAGCGCTATATATTACGCAGTGCTTTACAGAGATTCATCATTCAGTTCAATCCTTGCCCTATGGAGCTTACAATCTAGTTTCGCTATTCTCAGTCACACACAGATGTATGTTTTTGGATTGTGGGAGTTAACCCACGCAGGTGCAAGAACATACAAACTTTATGCAGATGAAGTCCAGGGTGGATTTGAACCCCAAACCCAGCGCTGCAAAACAGCCGTGCTAACAACTGAGTCACCGCACTACCCATAAAATAAAAATGAAAAAATACATTTAAATCAGTATGGTAGTTCTCTTTGAAGTTGAATTCCTGATTTTTATTTATTTGCATTGTTTCCCTCTCTCTGTTTATTGCAACCATTTTTATCTCTGAAGTAACCCCTCAACTCCAATTGATTCCCATGGAACTTTTATTATTGATTGCTGCAATCAGCAGAAAGAGTGTGAGAGAGAACACAAAGCACTAGAAATGAAGTATTAAGCTTCAGAAGAGAATATTTTTACAGTTATTACATACGAATAACTGCAATGCCATTCAAACACTGATTTTCTGGAGTTACTTGTCCTTTAAAGTTAAAATATACTGGAGGCTTATAAGCAAGCTGAGACACTTGATCATGAACTGAACTGTCGCCAGACTCTCAATAACACATGCCTGGTGTTGCAGAGCTGGAACACAAAAGAGTTTAGTTTGCATGCTGTTCCATTCACAAGCTGCCAGTCACAATAGAGCTGACCTGGATGCAGACATCACAGTCCCCAGGGTGGCAAAGTATCAGCTAAATGCACAAACAGTATCAGCTAGACTGACTAGAGTAGACTTAATAGACACTATTGTCGTAGGGCATATACATTGAATGAAAATATGTACAAAACAGACATATTTTATTAAACATCAGCCTGGATGATGGTTCGCACACATATGCTTAATTTGTTTGTTTATATAACAAATATACACCATATAATAGCCACCTTTGACTCATCAATGGGGCCAAATTAGCATCACTCCTGTTTGTTTGCCTGATACTTTTGTCATTTATATCTTAGAATTAGAAGAGAATTTAGCAGGGAGATACTGTGTTAGACCAGAAATTAATCGAAAGGCTCTGTCAGTGGAATTCCTTTTTGCTGCAGAGCATGCACAATCTCCAATTTCAGCACCTCTGCAAAGTCAAGGTCAGTTTTAGACATAGTGGGGTCCCTGTCAAAACTAAAGGAGGGGCCCCATATGGTATGTTTATCAGGCTGACACCAGGAAGAGGGAGTGAACACCATTGGTTTATTTGCAGCAGGGGCTACCCTAGGTATAAGGAGAACAGGGCAATACACCCCCCCTAAAACTGTGCATGTGCTAAACTTGATATCTGAAGGTGTCAACCTAAATCTCCTTTAAAATGTCATACTATCCCCCACTGAAATCTCCTTGTTACTTCCCATTTGGATCAGTGTTTATTCAGAAGCAGCAGACTTTCACTCCATAGGTTGTATATCAGTAATATGTGAATCATAACTCACAGAAAAGAAACTAATTTAGTAGAAAAATAATACCTACTTCTAACCAGTAATTAAAGGTTGTACTAATGCAGGGGTCTCAAACTCAATTTACCCGGGGGCCACTGGATGTAGAGTCTGGGTGAGGCTGG
>WMED01020224.1:0-12217 GCA_019650415.1 Pipa parva
ATCCTTCCCAACAATCCTGGACCCTAAAGTATGTCTGCTGGGTATAATTGATGAGATTGTGCCACTGAACCATACTAGAAACATGATTAGAACACTGTTATATTTTGCGAGGAAGACAATTTTGATGAACTGGATGGGCTCTAATTTACCCACCCAAGTTTTCTGGTTAAATATGATAAGGAAGCATCTCCCCCTTATCAAATTAACATATGTAAGTAGAGGTTGTCCTGATAAATTTGACCGTATATGGAAAGGTTGGGTTGATACAGATAGTATTTAGTATTGATCAAAGGGAATAAATATTTGCATATTGAAATTAGGTTTGGTTATATATGCTAATCATGACTGTAAATATAATGCATAAATGTATTTTCAAAGTTGATTATATGTATGATTTATTTTTTGTTTGTTTGTTGATTGATTTGTTTGTTTTGGAAAAGCAATAAAGAAGAAGTTTAAAAAAAAAGGTTTGGAGGGCAATTAAAATTTAACGACTTCACATATGCATTATTACCTGCATGTGATTTGGAGTTTTTAGAGATATGTTTAACATCACTCATGCCTACAGGTTCTATAAAAAGGGTCTTGCTAATACTAAGAACATATTTACCTGGGGTATGCTATCATGCCCTAGACTGATTGACACCTGTAGACCAGAAGGAAACTGCCACCTATGGCAGAAAATAGTGATATTTTTCCCTAATCTGGAAGAACCATACATTTTACACCAGTGTTTTTCAACCTTTTTTCTTTAGGGGAACCCTTTAATGTAATAAAATTTCTGGCGGAACCCCTAGAAACCCACAAACCCTAGAAATAGCATAATGCGCGTGACGTCATTGACGTCTACATACCCGACAGGTCAAAGAGGGAGGATCCAAGGATGCCATCTCTCTCTGAGTCGAGTTATGATGCTGATTGCAAATGATGCAGCCTCAGTCTCTGCTAACAGTGATCTGACAGTGATCACTGTTAGCAGGAACCGAGACCACATCATTAGCAATCAGGATCATTACCCGATGCATCAGAGAGAGATCGCAGCCATGGATCCTCCCTCTGTGACCTGTCGGGTATGTAGACATCAATGACGTCATGCACGTTATGCGATTTCTAGGGTGCTGATTGCTAATGATGCAGTCTCGGTCATTGTTAACAGTGATCAGGGCCAGTTCTAGTGCTGGGCGATGTGGGTGACTGCCCAGGGCACAATCTATTTGAGGGGCGCTGTTGCCCACATTCAAACTCATCTCCTCCAGCATTCCAGTGATGCACCTCCTCTAAGCGCCGCTCCACAATGAGGTAAGTGGAATGTGACAGCGCTTCTTGGCTGCTTTGGGTCTTCTCGGCTCTATTCAGCGAGCCAAGAAAACCCAAAGCAGCCAAGGAGCGCCGTCGCGTTCCACTTACCTCACTGTGGAGCAGCACTCAGAAGAGGAGTGTTGCTGGAACACTGGAGGAGGTGAGTGGGGGATGCCGGGTGGGGGACGCAGAGAGGGGTCAAGGGGCAGTTCAACCAGGGCGCCCATAGGGCCAGAACCACCCCTGACAGTGATCGCTGTCAGATCACTGTTAGATCACTGTTAGCAGGGACAGAGACTGCATCATTACCCGGCTCATCAGAGAGAGATCACAAGGATCACATTGATCTCTCTCTGATGAGCCAGGTAATGATGCAGATTGCTAATGATGTGGTCTCTGTCTCTGCTAACAGTGATCGCTGTCAGATCACTGTTAGCAGGAACAGAGACTGAATCATTAGTTATTGGCATCATTACCCAGCTCATCAGAGAGAGATCAATGTGATCTCTCTCTGATTATCCGGATAATGATGCCATCAACCAGTTTGTCGCGGAACCCCTGGGTTGTCCTTGCAGAACTCCTGGGTTCTACGGATCCCCGGTTGAAAATCACTGCTTTACACAACCATACACAAAAGTTTGTAAATTGGTTGTGAAACATATTACTTTGTTTTACTTTGATCTAATCTGAAAGAAATACTGAAGTGATAACATTTCACCAGCTTCTAGAATAAACATACCCTGTGTTGTACCAAAGTTAACTGTGCTTAGTAACTACATGTTCCCTAACACAGTTTTCAGAAAATCCCTACAGTTTTGATATCAGCTTATAACTTCTCTACTGCATTTTCTTCTAGAAAAGAAGACTGACGTGCTGGTAAATATTTTCTGGCTCCATGTATATTTAATATTGAAATATTTTATTATTCATCCTTCTTTGCACAATTACAGATAGTGTAATCTACTGAAATTTATCACTTTTACTATCTGTAGTGAATACATTTCAGTAGTGTTTAACCCTAGCACGACTGTGGAGTACAAGATTAGAATGTATTATATAGTACTTGCAGTTGAAGGTGGATTTCTTTGTATTGTTTTCAATTCTATTTTGCATGGACTGTGAAATTCAATCATATATGGGGCTCATTCATGAAAGTCTAAGCAGTCACATAAAGATCCAAAATCACATTAATTCGCAGCTTCCCAATTTTTGCATATTAAGCAAACTGCTATTTGGCAAACTCATTTCCATTTTGGATGTTTACAACAGTCATAGACTTACAAAGCTCTTCACAAGACTTTGCGTGTGTGCACACAGGTAATTTGCCTAATCATCAAGTGTCTTAGGGGGAATTCACCATTGAGCGAAGTGAGCTCCGAATCCTTCGGCTCACTTCGCACATGGTTTAAAGCGCTCGCTGATGTCCGCGTGCAGGACATCAGTGAGCACATAACACCTTGTGCGAAGTGAGCCGAAGGATTCGGAGCTCACTTCACACAATTGTGAATTCCTCCATAGTTTCTCTTAATTCTGAGACAGACAAAGATGTAGGCCAGTGTTTTTCAACCTTTTTTTTTCAGGGGAATCCTTTGATGTAATAAAATTTCTGGCGGAACCCCTAGAAACCCGGAAATGCTAGAAATCTCATAATGCGTGTGACGTCACTGACGTCTACATACCAGACGGGTCACAGAGGATGGATCCAAGGCTGCAATCTCTCTCTGATGAGCTGGGTAATGATGCAGTCTCTGTCCCTGCTAACAGTGATCGCTGTCAGATCACTGGTAGCAGGGACAGAGATTGAATCATTAGCTATCGGCATCATTACCCAGCTCATCAGAAAGAGATCGATGCGATCTCTCTCCGATGAGCCGGGTAATGATGGCGATCAACCAGTGTGTCGCGGAACCCCTGGGCTGTCCTTGCGGAACCCTTGGGTTCCACGGAACCCCGGTTGAAAATCACTGATGTAGGCACTTATTGGTTAAATTTGCTAATGAAAATGTTAGTTATTTCTGTGTTGCCATCTAAATGTTCTATTTTCTCTGATGTTGCTGTTTTATTGGGAGAAATCTCAATTTTTGTTATGGTAACTTGTAAAAATTATACATTTGTATTCTGTTTTTGTCATTTTCCTGCAGGTAACACATTATTCATTTCATCAAAAAGTCTGTGATATCTGGAAGAGTTGAGCCATTATGTAAATATGCCTCAGGAATTACAGTTTGCAGATTGCTACAGTAAGCAAGTCTAATCAGAACTATATCCAAAACAATGTTGTAAAAAAAATGTTCAAAATGTTCATATGTTCCAAATTATTTACTTAAGTGTAAAAGTTTCCCTGTTTGTACAAAAATATCAGAAGATTATTCGCTTGTTGTTTTGGTTGCTTATTTATTTTAATTGTCAGGTGCATTACAAACTACTGGTGCAGAAGATAAAATGGTGACCATGTTTAAAAGGAGAACCTAGACTGCCTCATATTCACTAGGTGAATTAAATATTATAATTGCCATGGGTAAATTATCTTTTATTCCTGCCTTTAAGCAGAGAGCATGTAGCAAATAAGAGATTTAAAAAAAATAATAATTTTCATTGGAGGCCAACATAATAATTTTTCAGTGGATGCAAATGAATAAATATGTCACTTTGAAATTGATGGGCTCTAAGAAAGCCAATTACAGTGATACATAGTTTTAAGTATTTCCCTTCAGAAATTCCTAAAAATAGCATTTTAAAGGAAGACTTTTTCCAGTAAATGAATAAAGAAACTATTTCCACTATACAGTATAGATACTGTATGTTGTTAGTTCTCATTTTTTATTTTATTCTACGGTTTCTAAGATATTAATTTGATGTGGCTAACAAGCAATCCATTTTGTGGCTGATAACCCTCCATTACCTATGTGTGCCTATCCCTTTTCATTAGTTCTGTTCCTCACTGTTCTTCTACAATATTCAATTGTCTGGTCGACTCAGTTTCTGAACCACAGAGACGTTCTGACTGAATGACATCATTTGGGAGAATGTCCATAGAGGTTGTAGCAGCTGCAAAAGCAGGGGGTTATTCACTAAGGTGTGAATTCGACTGTCGAATTCATAAACAGCGGATTTCCATAGCCAATCCGCGACAATTTCCCCATTGTAAAGTCGCAACAATTTTTTAAAGTTAACATTGTGACAATTTTCCCATAATAAAGTCGCGACTGTGACAATATTCTCATTAGAAAGACGCGACTGCGACAGTAGCAGCCTATTGCGACTGTCTTTATCTAGCGAATTCGCACCTATACGCAACAATTTGGATTTTAGTGAATAATCCCCTCACAGTCTTGCCCTGGCTTCTCACTCAGGGACATATTCATAAATGTGCAAATTTGTATTTGTAAACTGTATTCGCACACCTTCAGAGTGCAACCTTCTGCAAATTCATTACTCCTTTTAAATAAGTGTCAGATGTGATTTCTTGCATAGTCAGTCAAACAGTAGTAGGATGTATAGTGATGTGGAGTGATGCAAATAAGGTGCAGTGATGTCATCCTCACAATGTCAACTAACTGTATTAAGTGAATATTACATCCTTTTTATGTCACCGTATCCCTAGTTTGTGTTGTCATTTGATCACAGTCTTTATTGTCACTGTATTATCACTTTTGAATGAACAATCGCATTATACCATACTGAAACCCTACAATCTTCCCCCTACTTTACCACTTTGATCTAGCAAAGTCAAAATGGCAAATGCAACATATACAGTAACTCCTTGTCAATTTCACTACAAACTACTATTTCAATGCTTAATGAATAGCAAAAAATATGTTTGCATGCTCACGCAGTGGTACAAAGAGACAGCATCATAACTCAGCATATGTCATTAGCATCCTAATTGGATGCAAATTCTTCACATTGCAGAGTTTGCTGAATAAGTGAAGATGGGAAAGTGTTGAATTAATACAAGTTTGGACATTTTTTGTGACTCTTTTGTACTTCTATTTCCACTTCTCTTTAATTATAAGCCATTGAAATCACTCATCTTCTGTCATTTTTTTAATGAATATGGTCATTATTAACAAAAAAAATTGCATTAAACATTAGACCCAGCCTCTTTGGTTAAGCCCTGCCCACTTTCCTCTGAATCTCGAATAAGCATGGAATAATGGAGAACAAGCTTTGCTTTTCTTTCTTTGCAATCAGCAATTTAGGCAACATTTGTAGAGTTCAAGGAGGGTTTTTCATCATATAGAAGCCAGACCGTGGATGCGGAATCAAGAGTTGATTGAAAGGAATATAAGAATGAGATCAATGTGCTTGTCTAATAATGGCTGTTATCAGCAATATAAATCACTGACAGAATTAAAGCATCCAACCCTCTTCATATTAATATAAATTTATATTTATTGTGCAAGATGGTAAATGTTATTATTGCAGAAAAGGAATGTGTCAGCTTGTGTGTATGTCTCTTTAAGTCACTGTGTCATCTCTATGTATGTGTTTGTGTATTTTTGTAAGTAAGCACAATTATGTGTATATATATATGTGTCTGCATGTTCATTTATGTACTGTATGTCTGTTTGTGTGGTTATGTGTGTCTGTATGTGATATGCAAGTGTGCATATGTGTCTGTTTGCAAAAGCATTGTGTCTGTATGTGTTTTGATGTGTGTCTTTTAGTATCTGTGTATGTGTATCTAGATGGCTGTATGAGTGTACCTGTGTGTATTGCTATGCCTAAGCTTGTAGACATCCATTATGATATGACACAGTGGGATGGTTGGTTAGCCATATTAGGGACAGAGGATGAAGCCCTGCTTTCTATGCATATACTTCCATGGTGTTCACTTGACCAGTGCATGTCTTTTCTAGGCATTTCCATCAATGAGGTACACCTGCAAAACTATTAAAGTCTCACCTGGTATGTACCTGATCATTCAGCCATCATCAAGGCAGCAGACCAGCAAAGACTCACAATAAGTTTGTAATATGACTGGGTCTACTACAAATGTCCTTTTCCCTAGGTACAAGTTGGATAAGTTTAATCAAACATCATAACATAATTTGGTAGGAGAGAAAGAAGTTTTTCTCCATATCTTAGAAACTGAAGAGCACTGTATGGGGGGGATGCCATTTAGTGAGTTTTAGCATTTTATTTTGGAAAAATCTGAAGCAAATAATTAAAATATATATATATAAAAGCTGGCCTTTTTTACTTGAGACATTTAATGGTTTAAGCAATGTGCATAATTCTAACAATCCTACATTTTCAGAAGTAGCTAATTCCAAATTTATCTAAACAAATATATATATATTGTCAATGATACTGTCCATGAGTGTTAAGCAACAATATTTTTTATATTGACTGAAAGGCTTCAGAATTCTGAACAACCAATCAGAATTTTGCAGGTCTGAATTCTCATAGAACCCCTGCTCATTTACTTCTTTTGGACTTTTATTTGAATTTTTCAAGCCTGTGCGCACCATGCCACTGACATGAAATTCCAAACTGGAAAGGAAGTAGATGAGAAAGGAGTGGCTTCTTTACAAAAGTGTTTGTAAAATTAAAGAAACTCCAAAAAAAAATGTATGCCATTTATAATGAAAAAAAGTGTATTTAGCATTAGCAAGTAGTCAGCAGAGCCAGCTGACTTGGGAACTGTTATAAGGAATTTGGAAGAGTGCACCACCAAACTAGACACGAAAAACAATTACTTCACTGTTCTCTTTTATCTCTGCCAAGCATTGACACTACCGTGTCTAAGCCCAACGGTACTAGGATTGCATATATAGGACAACTGCAATAATAACGCTCGCCAACCCACATAAAAGCTTTCATAGATAACATTATGTTACATTAATGGTTACATTTACTATGCATTGACTTGCCAAAACTGTGTTTTTGTGGATTTATTATTCTTTATACTGATTTCCCTGCATGACATGTAAAGACTTATATTTGGAAATTGGTAAATTAAAAACAAAATAGGTTTGGTCTGCGTAATTAGGATATTCTACATTAAGCTAATCTATATTTATTTGTGAGCCCTTAGCATCCCTCTAGGATGAACAAAAGCTTAAAATGGTAAAGGGAATTATCTATTACAGCCTGTGACAAATGTTTCTCATTTTGTAACACCACCATCCATAATGTCCCTAAATACTCATTAAGTTTTTTGCAGACTGGAGAGTATTTACCTTAAGATGTCTAAATCTACTGTTAGAATAGTGAGCCACAAGTTTCTATCATTTAGTCATCTCAAACACTGCAATTCTACAACCTTGTTTATAAATGTATTTATACATTGTATATCAACAGGCTAAAGCACAACATAGAATTGGGCCGATGAGCTGAAGAATGCATAATTTATCTAGCTATTTAAACAGGTTCCTTGAATAGACAATTGATGCTTCCCTTGGTGCTGGGCAACAGATAATTTATCCTTGATGTGCTTTGTTTGAATGAGTAATATGCTGGTGGTTTTAGTCCACAATGTAATGAATCATGAAGGCAATTTAAAATCTGTCATTTTAGAGAAAACCGAGATTGAAAACTGGCTATTTCAACAACCTTTTTGTCAATGTTGCTTTATAGCAAATAACAGTGAATCTATTACTATGGAGATTGAATGATATACTTTCAATACAACAATACTTAAAAACATACTTAAAAATTGTATAGGTGATACTGTTAATATAGAGTATATATGAGTAACTGCCAAAATAAAGGAATCACTGAGATAAAGCAGTTTATGCACTGTGTGCAACCAGATTGTACTTGATGCTGCCTGCTCATGCACTAGATTGATATTTCCAGTCAGTTGATTTATATTTGCTCAATAGAAATGACTGAGCAAATCATTCAAATTTTTGGTCTATGGGCCAGTTACAGCAACCCAGTTCGTCTATACAAAGATTTGCTGAACCTTCTGTTTCCTGCTAATTTATAATTATTGAATTGTAAGGAGTTCATAAAACCAGCTGTTTTATAAATGAACCATACAGATTTATTTCAAATCAATTATGAATCAATGTGGAACAAGGGGTTTTCAATCAAATATTTCAAAGCAGTTAGTTGATGAGGAAGAGAAAATATTTCAAGCTCACTTTATATACAGAATAAGGTCCACACAGGGCTGAGAGAAAAAGAAATGTCTATGGTTGCGGTGTCATGCTAGGATAATGAATAGGAGCACCAGGTATGTTCTTACAGAATTCTTAACCCCAGAAAAAAGGTATTGTCTTAACTGTGACCAAGTCTCCAAGTTAGTCCCCAAGACAACTCCCTACTGGTGGTAGATGGTAATGTGGAGACACCAAACAGGATACAAAACAGGAAACAACTGAAACAGGAATAGTGAGAGAACCCTTAATGCAAAAGACAGCATGAACACCAGCAAAGTCTGAAGCCCAAGTGGCAAACTGCTAAAAGTAATGCTAATTAAAGTCTCGTTGTGGGGAGGGAGAACTGGCATGCAATATTGCTTAGCAAAGGTGTGCTGTCAAATTGGAAAATGCTTAGTGCTGCTGGCTCATGACACATATAAAACACGAAAAGTCCAAACATTCACATAAGGTCTGAATTCACATTTATTTGCCACTTCCTGATCTTTGCATATTCAGCAAACTCTGTAATGTGGTAAATTCGCAACCAATTTAGATTTTTATGACAGACTGATTTATGTAACTCTTTGCACTACTTTGTGTGTGCATGAATAGGTAATTCACCCATTTAACAAGAGTCAACGTTTGTCACAGTAGCTAATTTGACAATGCATACTGTGTCACATTCACCAGTTTTACTCCAGCAGATTAAAAGGAATTATGGAGCTTGTGGCAAGCCTCCTATTGTACAACTGACTTTGCCAGTAGATGACTACTGACACCATTTGCTTCTTCACTATGTGTCAGGGACATCCAAATATCAAGGAGAGATGGACCCCAGTGGCTGGGTACTGACCCAAAAAGCTATGGAGCAGACGCTGGGTGTGCGCAGGGGAGGCCCCAAAGAGAGGACCAGTGTATTAACCTCCCCTTTAAATTATAATCTATAGCAGGGGCCAGCAACCTTTTGGGCTAAGAGAGCCATATATGTGAGGCTCTCTCAGCCCTTTTGAATCCAAGGCAGCACACGTCATGTGTGACTTCACATAGGTGACGTCAGCGGCTCCGGATTGGATAGCAACCCAGAATCCGGTGAGGTCAGCAGCTCCAGATTGGCTGGCAACCTGGAAGCACTGAGAGAGCTTTGTCTTTACAGTGCTTGCCAGTGATTAGCAGGCAGACTGTAACAAGTAGTGCTTACATGTGAGCACCGCTCGTTACAGTCAAAGAGCCAGATTCAGCTATCAAAAGAGCCACATCTGGCACAAGAACTATAGGTTGCCAACCCCTGAGCTATAGGGAGCTCGCCTAAAAAAAAACAACTCCCAGGATGAGAGCGCAGAGAGTCTTGCAGCCAACAGGCAGCTGTAATAGGGATAGTGCGAAGACAGTGCTGACAGCTGCATCTGCCAAAGAGAAAAGGCAGGTGGTGGGGTCTTGGACAATGCAGCCAATTATATGCTGAGGAGCAAGAAGCCAAGGAAGAGGCAAAAAAAGCCAAAGGGGCGGCCATGCTCAGGAAAATGCACACCACTAAACCAGGTGAAGGTACCGACAGGGAATAACACAGAAGGGTAATTGAGGGAAAAAATCTAGAGTCCAAAAACCGCCTAATCAAACAGGAAACCGAGCATCACAATGGAGAGGGGGAAGCAAGGGGGAAGAGTTGAAATGCCAATCTAAAGTCATAATCTGAAAGTTACTGAACTACCTAACTCATAACTATCCACGTACCTAAACCAAAATTCTTTGGTGAGGGGTTGGGGGCATCGACCAAGCTTTAAGAACTGTGTGGCTATGTGATTGGTTGAGAGACACACAGCATTTAAAGTGCACTGTTACCCCAAAACTAACACTAAATTAGGTTCTAGTAATAAAATAAACATTTTTGCAAATATGTACGTATTTTTAAAAATGTACCTTTATACAGATTTTCTCTTAAATCACAATCTAGCAGGGATCTGATTGGAGGAGCTATAATGTCAATCACCATTTAGCCCCGCCCAAACCAACTCAGAAAGAAATGTCAGGCTGACAGGGAAGATGACAGAGAGAAACACTGTATAAAGGTACATTTTTTTAAATACATATATATTTACAAAAACATTTATTTTATTAGTACAACCTAAATTAGTATTAGGGTTTTGAGGTGACAGATGCACTTTAACCCCCTTTCAATGCCAGAATCCTCACCCTATAGGATTTCTTTGCTTAGTGAATAAGGAGTAGAGAATTCATGACTATCAAAGAGTAGTGACTGGAACTAATGAGTATTCACTTTGAGGGCGAAATTTATTAAAGGCGAATTTTGAAATTTCGATCAAATTTTGAAATTTCGATCAAATTTTGAAAAATTTCGATCGAAATTTCAATTGAAATTTCAAAATTTTGATCGAAAATTTTCAAAACTCAATCGAAATTTCAAAATTCGATTGGAATTTTTAAAAATTCAATCGAAATTTCAAAATTCGCCTTTAATAAATTTCGCCCTGACAGTCTAATTTTCACTTTGATGAATAAGCCCCTAAGAACATGGACTTGGGTAACTTTTCAATGTAAATTGTTATTTCTTGGGGATTGGCAGTGTACATAGAAAACTGGATGTGTACATTATTGGACCAAACTTTTTAGAGCAGGTTTGCAAAACTGGAAAAGTTTCTATGAACTTTGTCTATGCATGTGCTCATTTCTATTACCCTCCACAACACCATTTACCCCTATACCCCCCTGTTGGTGGCTCTGGATAATTCCATTGGTGGATTTGACCTTGGGACCCAGAGTTAGGCACTAATTCTAAGTATGATGTTATCAGCAGCCCAACAATTAAATAAAAAAAAAATACTGAATAATGAAAAGATGTTCATGTTTTGTTTAACAATTTTAAACAAACATGGTTGTCATTTTAAGATTACCTTTCTTTTATATTGCAAAAACCTGGGATGTGAGAAATGAAGCCATGGAATATCATGGTGACATGCAACAGCACCAGATAACAATAACAGTAAATTTGACCTTTTATGGTAACTTTTTTGTGTTTCACAAAAAAAAAAATTAACTCTGAATATTGAGTAAAATTAAATTCAGTGCAGCTATTGCTATGAGAGGAAATTAAACCGAATCATAACATAATTCTCACTTGCCACCTGGCATTCCTTACAGCACTTCTAAATAAATCTTTTTTTTTTTTTAACACAACAAAACAGAAAAAAATAAACTTGCTCTGACATGCTGACTAATAGAGGACTTTAATATATAAGTCATTGCCTCAAATAGTTTATAATTGTAAGGGAAATAGGCTTTGTGGGAGTGTAAAATAAAATGTCATCTGGGAGTTAAAAATATTAGAAAAGTTTACATTGTAAAATTTATGAAAAGTTTTAAAATGTTATAAAATAATAATGTTGACAAATGTTCTTTGTTTTAGACAGCAAGAGAACTTTAGGAGAGGATCGCAAGTGACTAAATCCAACTAAATTAAAAATTAGGCCTAAATGAGCAACGTCCTCTCTTCAGAAAATGATTTTGGAAAACAATTTTACTTCTTTAGTGTTGATATCGTAATACTTTTGTTAAAGTGCATCTGTCACCTCAAAACTCTAAGACTAATTTAAGTTGTACTAATGAAATAAAGGTTTTGTAAATATATATGTATTTAAAACAAAGTAAAAAATGTAAAGGTGTGTTATATAAAAATATCGGCGCCAGGTACTTTAGTATTAAAATGCAGTAAAGAATATAACACATTTCTGGTAACACAGAAATGTAGAATGAGTTAGAACAGACAGCAGAAGAAATGCAGACACAAATACTTTTTTAACAAGTAC
>WMED01020225.1:0-12217 GCA_019650415.1 Pipa parva
CATGGCCTGGAAACTCCCCAGATCTTAATCCCATTGAGAACTTGTGGTCAATCAAAAACCTACAAATTCTGACAAAATGCAAGCATTGATTGTGCAATTATGGACGGCTATCAGTCAGGATTTGGTCCAGAAGTTGATTGAGAGCATACCAGGGAGAATTGCAGAGGTCCTGAAGAAGAAGGGTCAACACTGCAAATATTGACTTGCTCCATTAACTCATTCTAACTGTCAATAAAAGCTTTTGTTACTCATAATATGATTGCAATTGTATTTCTGTATGTGATAAAAACATCTGACAAACACACATAAAAACCAGAGGGCAGCAGATCATGTGAAAATATGATATTTGTGTCATTCTCAAAACTTTTGGCCATGACTGTACTGTTATTGATTCATTTGCCCCTCTGTGGCGTCAATTTATTCACGTCTACAATTCTCACCCCTGACTAAATGCAGAAACCAGATTTATTAGATCCTGCATGCGTAGTGCAGAGTGTCTGTGGAGGAAATTTTGTTTACGTGCAGTCTTACTGCATTATAAGTTTCTGAACTCCTCTCTCCCTAGCCAAACAAACCTATTATAGCGCTCTCATAAACCAAAATGAATCTAATCCTCATCTCCTATTTGCTACATTCAACACCCTTCTACACCTCTCCCCCTCAGATACACTAAACCCTCTTCACTCCCCCCAAGAGTTTGCAATATTCTTCAAAATCAAAGTAGACATCATCAACAAACGGATAACTATTCCCTAGATAACACTGAGTTACTTCTACCTGAATTCCTTTCTTCCTGCTACCCAGTCTGAAGTTTCTTAACTTTTCTCTTCCTCTCCTGTCACAATCTGATTTCTTGACCCCATGCCTTCTTTTTTTACTAAAGTGCTGCTCCTCTGCCCTTATACCAGCCCTAACGCACCTGTTTAACTTTTCCCTGTGCTCTGGAATATTTCCTTCCTTATTCAAAATGGCCTACGTCAAACCCATCCTCAAAAAAAGTTATGCTGGGCCCTCAATGTCCTCTAACTATAGTCCTATCTCTTTCTCTTACCTTTAGCTTCTAAACTTCTGGAACGTTTGATCTGCACTCACCTTACTAACTATTTTCATGTCCATCATCTCCTGGACCATTTGCAATCTGGTCTTCAGACAGGGGGCTCTACAGAGACTGCTCTGTGCAGACAATCTCCATATTGCCAAAGACAAGGGATACTTTTCTATTCTTATCCTCCTGAACCTATCCTCTGTATTTGATACTGCTGATCACTCCCCTACTTGCTCAGATTCTCCATATGCTGGATGTCCATAATCAAGCTACATTTTGGCTGGCCTCTTACCTTTCTGATCACACAGTCATCAACTCATTTGGTCTTAAATACCACCTGTATGCGGATGACACCCAAATTTATTTATCTGCCCCTGTGCCAACACCTGAAATCAATACTAAAATCTCTGTCTCCTGGCTATCTCCTCTTGCATGTTCTGGCACCATCTCAAACTAAATCTTGATAAAACTGAACTGATTATTTTCTAACCTAAACCTGGTCCTGCTCCCTCCTTTTCCATTTCAGTTGATAATGTGATCATTAACCCTGTTACTTCTGCATGCTGACTTATGGTGACATTTGACTCTGCTCATTCCTTTTCTAAGCACATTGCTACCACTGCTAAAAACTTTCGATTTTTCCTTCATAACGTTGCCAAGATCCACCCATTTCTCTCAGGCCACTGCTAACACCCTCTTACATGCCCTGATTTTATCCTGCTTGGACTATTGCAATGCCCTTCTAACTCGCCATCCAGTTTCCCATCTTTCTCCACTCCAGTCTATTTTAAATTCTGCTGCTAGAATACTCTACCTCTCTCCCCTGAAGTCTCCTTCTAAACTCCTGACTGCTCCTTGGCTCCCAGTTAATAAATGTAATATTTACAGTGTTCTACTTTTGAAATTTAAATCACTTTACTCTGTTGCCCCAACCAACATATCTTCCCTTGTTTGCTCGTATGCGTCTAGCCGTCAACTCCGCTCTTCACAAGGCAACCTTCTTCAGGAACCCCTCACTAAGTCTGCCCATTCTCGTCTTAAACCCTTCTCTCTTGCTGCCCCTTATCTTTGGAATTCTATACCCCTCTACCTCTGCCAAGAACAATCTATCAATATCTTCAAATCTAAATGAAAAATCTTACCTCTTGGAGCACTAACACTGGTTTTTATCTCTATTTTATATTTAAGCAATTATTTATTCAAAATTTATACTTTTTATTTATTTTATTTCATTGGCATCTATAGACGAATGAACTGTCAATTTATGCTACTGCACTTGTTGCCCTCCTATCTGTTTATGTAAGTCTTTTTCCTATTTAGATTGTAAGCTCTAAGTGTCAGGGTCCTACATCCTCTTGTTTCTATCATGGCCTGGCACTTAGAGGGATGTATTTTCTTGATTATATGCTTGTAATTTACTTCACTTTTTGTTCTTTGTTATGCATGTCCCTCATCTGTATTTTATCTGTATTGTTGGATTGTACAGCACTACATAACCTTGTGGTGCTTTAAAAATAAAAATATACATACATACACTTCAATAGGGAACAATTGCACAGTTACCCCCAGAAGAACAATATGTAGATCAGCACAATGTGAGCCCTATGGAAATTTTGGTAGTTCCCATTACTGGATGGTCCTCTCTGTGTTGTCATCTCCTTTAAGGCTAATCTCTTGTCTCTAAACCAACCACTTTGAATCCCTATACTGAGTATCCATCCTATTGGACAGCACTTCAATCCTGTTGGGCTATTGTGCTACACATACAGATAGCCTAGCCTAAACACTCTCACTACTAATGGTGAACTAGAACTTGGGATTTAAACTGTATTTAATCCCTTTTGTAGTATTTTCTTCCAGGATCCCCACCAGGAAGGTGGAGGTCCTGCTGCAGCACCATGTGGTCAAAGGACAAAGGCCGACCTAGGCTTACATCAGTTAGGGTGTACGTAAATCAGTCACATCAAAAATACAAAAATCTAAGTAATTTCACAGAAGAATGTTTTCATAACATTGGACACTAGAGGGAGTCCCATTACAGGTAGTCTCAAGCACATCCATATTAGGAAAACATTGGACATTGAATATGGTAAGAAATGAATGATCATCAGGGCTACAGTAGTTTGAAGACAAAAAACAGCTGTGATCACATTTATAACCAGAGCAACCAATCCTGAGCAACTGAGGCATAGAAATGTGAAAGCGATTTTCCATTTGTTGGTGCTGGGTAAGCAAATGCCCACGTGATGACCTCCATGGTTGGGGAATTGATATAAAAGACTGTTATTTAAAGATAGCAGTTATGCAGAAGACTTTTCTCTCTTTGGAATGGCTAATCTGATAGTGTTCCAGCACAGTATAACAGTTGGCCACTAATATTTTCAAAGTCAAAATTATTCTGGAAATGGTCTCCCTACTTTTCCAAGTTTCCTAGGTTCATTGTTTACATTACTAATGTGTCCAGAAGCCCCATTTAAATTCAAGCAACATGCCCAGCAACCAAGTGAGTTTAAACTGTTAAATGTAATAATAATTACTAAAAATAAATGCAAACATAGTAGCTTATAGAAAATTTGAAGTTCCTGGTAGCTCAGATCAAATGCTAAATCCCAGTGATTTAGTTCAATTACACAGTGCCCAGTAGCCTAGTTTAAACATAAACTAGCCTGTAATGAAGTTGAAATTCAAACCACCCAATTATCCATTTACTTTTAAACTAAACACTAAGTTGGTTTAACTTCAAAGCACTTAGTAGCCCAGTTACACTGCAAAATTCCCAGTCACCCAACAGAACTGTTCAAATGAAAAGTGCAACATAACCCAGGTGAAATGCATAATGTATGAGGAAATGGTTCATATCAAAACTTCTCAGTGACCCATTTAAAGCACCCATCTATAATGCAAACTGCCCACTCTTCGTGTTGTTGTTAGCCAGTAGCTCCGTGAAAATGTAAAATACCAAGTTGCAAAGCAAAATAAATCATAGCCTAGATAAAATGAAAGCATAAAATTTCCTTTGTTCACATGCGAAATTACCCAGTATCTCTCTCTCTCAGTTCCTCTGCTATTTCCTTATCTGAGAAATGTGAAATAGAGAAAATAATAAATCACATTTACATACACAGGACTAATTTGTTGTATGACTCAGCCCAGTGCTTTGATCTAGGACTATACCAAAAAAAGGGTTTTTGACTGTTTAGGATTGTGAAGAAACAAAGTGAATTTTCCACATGAAACTGGCATCTGTCCCTTAAATTAGATACATAGGTAGGCATATTTTCTCCTTAAAGACAAATGTATCCAAAATATGTATAACTTTTTCAAGATTAATAAATGTACAATATGCTGTGTGCCAAGCACAACAGGAACTCACCATCTGCCAGTAGTGACACACGGGATGTACATTGAGATTTTGAGGGAGGGAATGATCTGTAAGCCCACATGTGGATCCAAATTCTTTCATATGAGGATAGGAATGTTCAATGCTATCAGGATTTTATTGTACATTTCATTATGCTTAGCCATTCAATTGCAGAGCAGCACAGTCTATAAAACAATATCTAAATCTGCATATACCTCGCAAAAGGGTTCATACCAAATGATTGAACATAGACTCATTTGAATGACTTACATATGCAAAGCATACTGCTGTTAGGTAAGATAATGTAACTTTCTTTTAACTGATGGACTGATAAAGAGGTCTCCTATGTATTTGTATTGCTATGCTAACCAAGGCTTTAAAAAGCTAGTCTACTAGAGGCTGAATTCCCTCAACTATTTAGTTTCAGTCTGCAGCCAGCTGAGGGTGCTGGAGCAGCACTTGAATCTTTTATTTACTGTAACTAATGCACAGGGATTTTTTTCCCCTGCTTTCATCCTTGCTTTAAAACTCTGCTTAGATTATCTAGGAATGGCACATTTTTAATAAGCCAAAATTAAACACATCTGTGCACATTCACTTTTATAAACTGGAACATGATAGACAAGAAAACCTGGTTATGAAAAAAAGCCTTAAAAAAAGTAGATTTTAATTTCTTGCCGCAGAGATTTGTTTAGCCTTTCCACACTAGATTTAGACAGAGGAATGCAGAGCTTTTATGCCCTTGATTACACACATCACATATTTGATACTGAGCTCTCCAGGTTTCCTTTAGCTGAAAACCAAATAATCAGAAAACTGTCAGGGTCTTTCAGAACTGGAATGTTCACATCCTAATTAAAAATGAGGAGACTGAATATTTTGAAAAAATAATTCCCCCATTAAAAAGCTGACTAAAGTAAAGTAATCACAGGCTTTAAATCCCTGAAGCAATAAGCACCTAAGAGGCGTGCTAAAATGCTTTTGGCATTTGTCAGAAAAAAACCTTTTTGGCATTTTACAGGTTAATCTTTGATGACAGCAATTGGCAAATATAAATTAATTATCGGTTCCGGAGTTACTGGTCTATAATGCAAAACTGAACTCCTATCTAAAAATATGTCAGAAAAGGAAATTTTGCATTGTTTTGTTATTTCTTTTAGACCTTTTATTTCCAAATTGATCTGCATCTGAAAGAGAGAAAGATGTGCAAACTTGATTCAGCTGAAAATCCCATTGACACTTATAGGATTTTCTATTACCAATATCATTATCCAGTTTGTTAATGAATTTAAGTAAATGCTCAGGCAGACCATTTTTAGGGTAATATAAGGTTTCTTGTAGTCTATTTTTAATCTGATCCACTGCAAGCTATACTGATTAATATTCAAAGATCAATGCAGTTCATTCAAAAGAGGAATGTGGGAGAATTGCCTTTCCTTATTCCATAAATTCAAACTCTCCATTAGCAAAAGTAGGGTTCTTCATAGGCTAAAAACACTCATACACTAGCCAACGCCTTTAATAAAACCATAGTAATGGTTTTGGAGAAAAAGTACTTTGCATAACACAACCATGTCATTAAAATCCGTGGCGCACCTACAGATGTCTTGGCAGTCGCGTTGGTATTTGGGCTCATTGCTCTAGGGAGCCCGGCTGCCACCATTGTACAGGAAGAAGAGGCCCCCAGAACCAATTGTGCAACATCCCAAGAGAGGGACTGCGGTACAGATCATGTACTGGGACCCACCTCCCCAAAGTACCACCACTGATCAAAAGTAAATATCAATTCTAGAGTCATGCTCTATAATGCTTTGCAATACCAAAGCCAAAGTAGTGATTTAACCCTGAAGAGTTTTTAGTATTCATCTATTAAGCTGGAGTTAACATTCCTAATTTTATGATAGTTACTTGATGAAAAATTTGCTATAGAATAATGAATTTGGCTTGGAAATGCACCTAGGCCCAGACAAAATTACTTCATTATATAATAGATGTTTATTGATTATACATTCCTCTAAAATGTTTACTCTACATAGGGTCCTCAGACAATTATGCAAATGAAATGTTATTTCCTTTTGCCAAATTTCATACATTAGGATGGTTTTGGTATTGTTTATTACTTAGATGTGTTTGTCTTCACAGTTAGACTATGTGACCTGAAATGCACATGCTGACAAATTATCTAACTTTAAGCTGAAATTCTTTTTGCACGTGGTATCTTATAAATCTGTAGTGGTTTCTATAGAGGAGGCTTTTTGAACAAGCTTACATTGATGTGCAAAATGGATGGAAATGATATTTAGCAGGGATAAGTGACACACAGCTTGCTTCAGGGGATAATAGCATTCATTTCCGTGCATATTAGATATATAGACCTTCAACTCTGATGTATCAGGTCACATGCATGTTATCATTTAAACAAAGCAATTCAATTTTAAACACTAAGTACAGGGCAAAATTTGTTAAAGTTGGAAAAGCCGTTTTCGCTTTCCCTTCTTTAATAATCGCGAGAACACGCTGAAGTTTCTTGCAGTAAGTATCTCGAGATTTGCTTCGATCGATACTTGCCGTGATAAACTTTTTCTATTGAATATATCCATGGAAAGGTAGTTATACAGTATGGTTACCCTTTCCATGGATAAATTCAGTAGAAAAAGTTTCTCACGGCAAGTATCGATCGAAGCAAATCTCGAGATACTTACCGCAAGAAACTTCAAAGCGTTCTCCCGATTAAACTCAGAAAAGCCAAAACAGCTTTTCCGACTTTAATAAATTTCGCCCATGTGGAATTTACATATATGAGTAAGAATACCTTTCCTAGACGTAATACTCTTGAAAAAAAAAATATAACTATCACAGAATTCTATGCTATTGAAGCAATTGTTGAAAGAATGTAATGGAACAAAGCTAATAATTGTAGTTTCCCTTTAGAAATGTCAGGATTCTTATCATAAAAGTATTTCTTGTAGTTATGTAGACAACTTCAGAACATTCCTTTCTTCAAATGCCTTGAAGACTAGATTTTATTTGATTTAAAAATGTTTCTTTTGGCGAGAACATTTGATCAATACAGCTTATAAACTCCTTCCAGTCGTTTTTAGGCCTAACTTATTTTGAGAGAAACATTCTATTCTGATTGCAATGATTTACAGAATGTTCCTAAACCTTGGAATTCATGACTTCCTTGCCTTATAGGTCATCTACTCTATTATTTTTTTATAAAATTGGCAAAAACACACTCACCTTGTTCAAAGAGAGAGGAGCAAGGTGGTAGCAATGTTACAATTTATTTCGGTGCATCATAACATGTTTCGGGTAGGCATACCTTTTTTCATATGTGAACCTAAGTTGTCTTACACAACTACTACAGGTTTGTTTGCACAGATACTGTCTGTATACACTCACCTTGTTCTTTATATGTCTTTACATGCCACAGGCCCTATTTTTCATAACTACTACATTCAATACAAATATATTTATTAATGAAGAAGTGGTGATTTAGGTAGCATGATGTTCAGCTTCTTGTTCATAATGACTTTTTTTTCCCCCAGTGCCAAGTAGCATTACTTTCAAAACACTTTCAACCCGAAAGAAAAATGGTAGACATGAAAGGGTTAGTTCCTTAGTTTGGAATATCCTGCATTTTACATGTTGTAAACAACCTGTATGCAATCTGAAAAGTGGTTTCTTTTTATATTATTCCAAACCAGATGAGAAATTGAAGGCCACATCATTCAAAAAGGAAGTGATATTTGGTGTCCTTCCTATTGAATAAGCTGTGTCAGTGGGCTTAGTGGCTCTGTCATATTATGCACATATATCAGTGCATTACAAATATTATATGATGTTATTCCTGAATGTTTTAAAGAATCACTAAACCCACTGCTTTGTTGTTCAATAACCAATTCTATTTTATTCCTTGCCCATTATCCAGGCCTGTGCTATTTGCTCACGTGTTTTGCTTAGATATACTTTCATCCAATTCCTCTTTAAACTCTTTTTCGCTGTTCCTTTCCAACATTTTGCAATGTTGCTTAAAAACTTTATTCTTTTGTCAACTTTTATTGTAAATCCACCTGCTTTAATATACCAATTTCCTTCCCTCTCTGTTTCATTTCCTTATCGGGCAATTCATTTTTATCTGATGCTGTGTAGTATGAATTGAATCTGCTACTTCCCTGAGTAAAAGGAGATAGCTGGAAGATGTCATTATGGTCTGTTTAAAGGTCATGGATGCCAATCATTACCTGCGCTATACCTATGGCTCTTTAAAAAAAAAAAGCTTGTACAAATGAATGTATCCTAACATGATAATCATCAGCAGGTTAAGATGCTGCTTACCACAAATATTACATTTTTATAAAGAGAAAATATTCTTCTGACCATTACCAAATTACCGAGATGAACAGACAGAAATATAACATGTAATTTTCATGTTACCTGAGGGGTAGAAAAGAGTAGTCCAGTATCTTCATGTTTTATTATTGCTCTGTTTCCTGGGATATTTCTTGCTAACACTGGTACTTCTAAATCCATTGCCTACACAATACAGAAAATGGAACACTCGGGTTAACGCTGCTTTTTCCCTCTCTTTTTTTTTAAATAAGGAAAACTTGTGCTAAAATACAAGCTTCTCCCATATAGAAAAAAAGATTTTTTTCTATTGTAGTTTGATAAATTGATTTGCCATGGACAGTAATAAACTCTACTTTTGGCCTTCGATTCTCTTCAGTTCCTCATTCTTTTATTGAAAATCACACAAAAGTAAGTGTAAAAGAAAAGAAAAGAAATCTCAGAACTTTCTTTTACATTTGATACTTTCATTTGTGTTTTTTCAAAAGCAGCAAATTCACTTGGTACTCATGGCCATTCCTGTAACATATAGCTGAGCCTAGTTATTGTAACTTTATATGGTTATTATGTAGCCCAGTAGGATATCATTAAGTCATATAGATATTAAAAATGTATTAATTCATTAATTCATACAAAACAAAAATTTTTTTTATATATAAACATCAAGAAATTACATATACATTCCTTCAATATCATTGGAAGCATTTATTGACTGAGTCAGCCTAACATGACACAGAATTGACCAACTTTACGTGTTGCACTGATTGGTACCACTGTAATCCACTTATGCTGAATAGAATGCTCAGTCTTACCTAAATAGTCAAAACTATTTTAAAGTTGGACACTTACCTAATGAAATGTTATAGTTTCTTATATTACATTCGAACACAGTGATTTATGTAACACACTTTGAGATATGAATATTAGAGGCTTCCATATGGGGTTTACGTAAATAAGTAGATACAAACAAGTAAGGATAGATTAGATTAGATAGACAGACAGACAGACAGGCTATGGTAAACCTTAGACCTGTCAGTTCTTATTCTCCCATATTAAACATAGTCTAACCTAGGATTACCATAATGCTCTTTTTCAGCCTTAAACCAATTGAAAAGTTATTTGGCAGAATGACTAATTACTTTCCTCTGGGATTTCTTCTCTATTGCTTAGCAAGCTTATAATATTATATTTTGACCCAATAACCAACAGGCTCTACAGACAATTGGACAAACTTACCCTTTTTTCTTGCAGTTGGTCAAAAGCTCTTTTTCTAATCAAAGGCTTTAAAGAGGTTCTAAAGTCAAAGGCATGCTAAATGAAATCTAACTTGTGACTAGCTAAGTTATCCCTATCAGACAGACAGGGGGGTTGCCCTGCAGTTTGCTTAGCTCTTCACTTTAAAACTCAAATGAAGAGCACAGAGGTGGCCATATCAAACGGCACACCTTACATATTAACATCAGGTTAGGGGGAGGAGTTCAATTTTCTTATCTAAGGGGGAGTTTTAAATAGTTAAAATGCTAAATGCCAGCCAGCAATTTTACCTCCCCTTTACAACCTGATTTTGTGGATGAGGCCTTAAAGTATTTATTTCTTCTCCTTCTTTACTGGTCTATCTAATCAGAACCACATGGATATACAGCAATTGACTAACTTGTATTTACCCTCCAGTTTTCTGAACATCCCTCCTATAATCAGTGGCATAACCTTAAAGAGCTGTCATGGTTCACAATATACACTCTGCCCCTCCCTTGGGTCAGTGAAATATCGGTGTGGGGGCTTCCTGCCCCCTCCGCCATGTTGCCCCCTCAAGCAATTCTGTGACCAAATATTTACTTGGAGTGAGTGAGGGGAGGCACCAGGTAGCCACAGCTGGACAGTAAAGTGGTCACGCCCCTATTGGTACACCACTGCTTATAATGACTGTTTCTTGCATTGATTCTATACCGTCATTATTTAAATAAATCAACCATGCTGTGTAAACCACTAATCTAACATTCACTGTAACATCCACATTAAATGAACAGATCAGTAACACCAAAATTAAAATAAAATAAAAATCCCATCTAGTTGATAATGGCAGTTGGCAGATAGTAATAATGTTTATTTGAAGTTGTCTTCATGAAATTCTTGGATGTTGAAGATTCAGATTTCTACTAACTACATTTACATTCCTGCTAGCTCGAGAGACCTGAATAGATAGCAGTAGAAGAGGTGAGGGGAAGAAACAATAGATGAACAGAGTATTCATTAACAATAACCCCAAAAACCCTTTAAATATGTAACTGTAAAAAAAAACTGAATATAGCACGAGACACATATTGGAACTCAACTCTACTTTTAAGCATTTGTAAATCATGTCTGAAAAAGTATAACCTATTTCCAATTAAATGACCAGTAACACCAAAAAGGATTCTATTGGGATTAGCTTGGCAATTATTAAAATGCAGCACTTGTAAAAATGTTGCCTTTGAAGATGAATTCATGAATTTTGGTGGTTTCCCTCTGTTCTTATCTTTACTGGTAGCAGCCATGTTGTTAGACAGTCCCCACCCAGTCTCACTGTTTTCTATGGTGCTTTAGATAATGCATATTCAGGAAGTATGGCCTAAAGTCATATTTTTAATACTAAATACCTTAATTTTTAGATACAATTTAGAATTTTTGGATTCAATATATATTAACTATAAGTCCATTTGAGGAATTTTCATTTTTTGGTGTTGCTGTCCTTTAAGCTACAGAAAGACAGTACTTGGAAATCTACTGTATATTCTTGTAATCTGTGAGGACTTACAAATGTACTAATGGCAATATAACACCACAAATTGAGATACTTAAAAAGAAAATAATCAAACTGTGCATGACCATGAAATATCAGGAGAGATCTTTTGGAGCTTAGTATGTTTCAGGCAGAGAAAGGGTAAATGAAGTGAAACTGAAAAAAATTGGGACATCAGCAATCAACAAGATTTTTCTGTATGCTGAAATAGTGACAGCTTTAGAAAATCACTCAACTATTTTTATATTACATGAATAGCATTTTAAATGTAAAAAGAGTCTCCTGTAGTGTGTACCTGTGACAGTCTAATAAATAGAACTGTACTGTAAAAAATGAAAAAGCAATTACCTCCAGTTTAGTGCAGAATAACTACTGGTCTAAAGAAAATTATCATTGCAAGCTGGAGTTTCAGACCAACACAAAAAGCACAATTTTTTCTAAAACTTTTTTCTTTGCTTTTTTTCCATGCATCTTTGCCTCTTGTTTACCATTCTTTTGAGTGGTCCAAAAGTATGGCGACACCTGAATAAATAGAAAACGGTGTTTGAGATGGTGTTCTGAAATCAGTGTTTTCCATTTATTCAGGTGTCTCCATACCATTGGAGCACCCATTTTATACCAACACTTCCCAGTCTATATTAACATGTCCCATTCTATATCAACAGTTCCGATACTTTAT
>WMED01020226.1:0-12217 GCA_019650415.1 Pipa parva
AGCGGCACTTTATAATGTTATATTTGTTATATGTTGTGTTGTCTAGTAAATATTTGTATACGTTTACAGTTCACTGTGCTCTCCTTTATTATGTCATTTTTGCACTATAGTAATAAACATACTTGACCAAAAGATTTAACAAAATGACTCATATTATTAATCTGTCAAACAAGTATACCGTACCTTGTTGTAGTGGCAGGATTTACATTTTTTTTGTGAAAGGTAAATTTAATATATAATTGGTATGTCGCAAAATAAAGTTGTTTTAAAATGGGGGGGCCCAGACACTTAGGCTGTATGGGGCCCCAAAATTCCTGATGGTGGCCCTGTATTGACCCAGTGTTAATCTCACCCGGCTTTCCTAGTAAATTGAGGTATTCCAGGTTTTTGTTACATTCATTAACAGCAGTATATTTGTTGCTATGTTTGCTAATGCTACAACCCCCCACAATGACGTCATCACACCGGGCATATCTGTATGTGGGCGGACCCGCCTGGAGCCTGATAGGAGTGTCTCGATGGTCTCGGACAAGTCCTGTGAAAGCTTTGTTCGACCCTGAAGGTGATGCAACCCACAGGTTGAGAACCACTGTTCTAGCGTTAAAGAACCAGTAACACTAGAAAAAGCCATCTTTTATCTTTTAAAGAAACCCCCACAAAGTCATATTGATTAGTATGGAATTTAAGATAATACATACTTATAATGTCCCCTAAAGCCCAATGTGGCTTTAAAGGAGCACTATAGAGCTGAAATAACTGCACACATACATATAACACTGTTAAGTTTTAGTATACTATACTATACTATACATTAAGCCAATTGCTGACACAAATAGTTAAAAAAACAGTTAGGGAAGAAATAATACTTGCCGTTTGTTTCTGAGAGCTGACAATTTCCTCCCCCCGCTCCCCCTCCTCTTTCTGTTCTGCAAGTCAGGCAACACGAGAAGAAAAAGATGCCTGACTGCTATTGGTTAAGCAGTGTGCTGACCTTTTGGCCGCATAAATTAAGTTGTAATGCAGGAGATTACAGAGGGAAAGCTGACTTGCCTACATGTAGTAAGTAGGGCAAAAATGTCCGGGGGAGGTACCTTTTCATGAAAAACTGGCCAGTACACATCGCACACACATTTCCTGGTGCGGGAGTTCATCAGTGCTTCCTACTCAATCATTCTGTGTCACATGAAACAACTACTGGGGAGAAACTCTTCTCACCTAAGGTATAGTACTGCATATGTAAAGATGTAATCTGACTATAGTTCCCATTTATGTAATCTGAGTATAGTTCCCCTTTAACCAGCAAAGAGAGAGAAACAACACACAGAAAAATCAGTTTCAAACATGACATTTTTACACTGGGATATGTGGCACATAATCACACAAACAGCTTTTTTTTTATCTGGTGATACTGGTCCTTTAATCCATTATTCTATGGCATTTTTTTCCCGCTGAATTAAAGTAGATGAAGCTAGAATATATTTTTAAAAAAAACAGTACGTTTAGTAAGTGAGAGCTTTTTTTTTTTTTTTTTGCTTGGCACTGCCGTCATGTGTTTAGGAGTTTGTGTCTTGTTAGCTAATACATTACACCAATCAGGGCAAGTTATCTTAAGCTACAATTAATCTGCTCCCTGGCATATGTTGATAGGAAAGCATCATGCTGTTTCTTAATTAAAAGCAAACGGATTAAAAATGATTAATAACAGTATTAAAAATTCACCCAAACTAAAAGCATTGGGATTCCTGGATAAATCTTACTTTATTCAGGGTTTTAAAGCACGAGTAATTTTGGTTATTTTTTTTATTTTTTTTTATTTAACGATTAGTTTAGTTTAAATGCTTTTACATGAGATTTTTTTTTTAATACACCTTGTTTGTATATTAGTGGATGACTGGTCTGTCACTAGGCAGATAAGCAGAATGCTTGAGTTTTCAGAATATAATATGCATTACTTATCAGAGCTGCATGTCACTTTGCATAAAAAGACTGTAACAAATACATAGTTATTAAGCTCGTAAATAATACCAGAAAGAAATATAGGGAAATATCTAGAAAATTATTGTTTTTTTTAACTCAACTTTAACTGGCACACACAGAAGAAGCTAAATTTGTCCAAAGGATCCTTTATTGGGCCCCATTATCAGTGGGTCCAGTCTCTTGGTCATTCCAGAAACTAATTAATATTATGGGTTTTTTTTCAGAAATAAAACCATTGTTAAATGGGAAACCTTATAGTATGGGGGACATTGTAGAACAGTGGGGCCATTTTTTTTTTAATTGGGGGAGATTTGCAGGAGGCCACCTCAAGGCATCTAAAGTAAATGTGTAAAGGAGATCACTGCAGAGCATCTTGGTCATGAATGGAGGACTATGCAGAGAATATGATGAGTATGTCGGGGTGTATCTCTGTAGGGGAAACTGCACAGTATCAGTAGGGTATGTCTGATGAGTATTTACAACAGGCAGGTGCAAGGTGCATGCCTTTTTACCTCTCTCATTTGTCAGCTTTGCTCCACTGCTTCAGACTGGAGTGGAAATAGGAAGATGACAGGCCACACACTTTTCTGTCTATGCTTTCCTCTGTGTGCCATTTCATATCACAATGTAAAATATAATAATGCAGTTTGTGAGAAGGTAGTGGTCCCTTGAAATCACCTTCTCTGTTGGGCACAACTTCACCCAGTCTGACACTGGTTCCAGCCCAAACTCATACAGTCGATGGGACCAGCATCTGTAAGAGTTGCATTTTCAGTATTCGTCAGAATAACCAGAACAGTCCAGTTATTAAGCGCTATTCAGCATGAAACGCATTAGTGCTAATATGCTATCATAATATTTTCTTGGAACCTGATTTTTTGGTTTAATAAAGAAGTGTTTACATGTTGGAGTGCAGGAGACATTGACTACATTTTGCGGCTTATTTGGATGTTGGATTCCGTCCATCTCCATAGCACCCAGTATCCAGCATGATTACAGGTGTGAGTACTCTACTTTTTTAGTGAGATTGAGCAGTCTTGTCTGCTTCTATATACAGTCCAGGATTTATCAACCCATTTATTATAACAATGACACCTGAAAAGACACATGATAAATGTGCTGAAAAGTCCAAAGGTAGCCACCTACATTTATTTCCAAGTCTGTTGTCAGAATGGTTGTTCTTTGTTGATACTTAAGAAATGTAGAAACATCACTGTTAGAAGACACACATTTCCCTTAGTGGCACCATCTTCCACTTAATGTCTAGTCTAGTCCAATATGTGCACAATATATAAAGGGAATATGGTGTAAATGTGATGTCAAGTAATTACTACGTCCGTGCAAACAAAAACATTAGCTAAGTAGGAATTAATGGAATGAAAATGTTAAGAAATATGAATCCATACCTTTGCACCATCCCCAACTTTTCTAAATATCACCCTCGTGATTTATCCCTGCAATACAGCAGGTCATTTTCCAGTGATTGCATTCAAAGATAATATGTAGGATTTAGTGCCCATCCAGGGAAGAATAGTGGCAAGTGTAATATTTCACATTTCTTTCACGCCTTGTGAGCATGCCTAGTTAAAAATACATGGTCAACTTTGAGTATTCTATCTGCTGTACCTGCAGTCTGAACACTGTGGATCGTGCTGTGACTGTTTAAAGTTTCCATAGCAGCATTTTATGAAAATGTTAGCAGCCAGGTATATCTCAGAATGTGTGGCTTAATTTATGCAGACTTACATAGAGCCTAGAGGCCTCTTGTGTTTACTAGAGTTAAATAGGAGGCTCTGGTTATATACAGAGTCCTTCAGTGTTATAGTAGCATACTTCACTAGTTTTTTGGGAGACAAAAGAGCACGGCACCAGTCAATTTTTTTTTTTTTTTTTAACGATTTCAACATTAAACTGCCCACCGTCTTCTGATTGGCTGTAGGTTGTGAGATCTTTGCAGAAGGCCAGCAATTAGGTATTGAGGGTGGGGAGAAGACATGGATTTAGACTGCTACCAGGGGATTCTGTACCAGGGGATCCTGTACCAGGGGAAAGGATTTGAAAAACAGGACTGTCCCATGAAATCTGGGACACTTGAGAGGTCTACAGTATTACAAGCCTTGGCATAGATGGAAAATAACGATATTGTATATTATGTATGTATAATTTTATTTATAAAGCGCCACAAATTTACGCAGCGCTGTACAATTCAACGATTCAAGTACAATACAAACAAGGGAAAAGTGCATTAAGCAATACAAGTAAAATAAAGCAAGGGTACAACAAATTAAGTGCTAGGTAGTGATTGACACAAGTGGTTGGAGGTCCCTGCCCCAAGGAGCTTACAATCTAAGTGAGATATTATCTCAAAAAATGGTCTGTTGACAGTCAATCAGGCCTGGCCCTGCAGTCAATAGACAGCTTTAGTCAGGAATATTGAATATTGATGGTTAAAGGTGTTTTTGAAACCAAGGTAATATTTGCAAGCGGTCATATAATCTGAATTGCCTAGATGGGTTGCTTAGTTATTTAGTTATGTTACAAACATTAAACAATGTTACAAGTTGTACATTTGTGGTATGGTTGAGTTTAGTGGCATAGTTCAGATACCATTCAGAAAAAACCATGTATAAGTATTAGTAAAGGGTTTGCCCATACCTACAGGGATTGTAGTGGTAGCGGCCCTGCTAGGGGCCCAGGAGTATAAGGGTTGGCACCATTGGGCATAAAGAATTGTATCTTGCATGAAAAAGCAAAAAAAAAAAAAAAAGTAATGCATAGCTAGCAAGTTATCGCACATATTCAGACTAAAGGCAGTAACGCAAGACATGTCCTGTAAGCATAATTTAATGTATATAAATATGATCCTGCAATGTAGACCAACATTGTATGTATGTATGTATGTATGTTTAATCTTATTTATAAAGTGCCACAAATTTACTCAGCGCTGTATAATTCAGCAATACAAATATAATACAGACATGGGAAAAGTGCATTACACAATACAGTGGTACCTTGAGATATGAAATTAATTCGTTCTATGATCGAGCTTGTAACTCAAGAGACCTCGTATCTCAAACCAATTATACCCTTTTAAAATAAGAGAAACGGAATGAATCCTTTCCTACCCCAATGGCTCGCATCTCAAATTTCAGCTCATATCTCAAACTGGAAACCTGTCCGAGTCGCAGCTCGTATCTCAAGAAATTTGTATGTTGAGCAGTTCGTATCTCGAGGTATCACTGTATAAGTGAGTTATTTACCAGCGGAAAATCACTTTAAGTGCCAGGTTGTGATTGACACAATAGGATGGAGGTCCCTGCCCCATAGAGCTTACAATCTTAAGTATGACACTCTCACTTTTTTCTGATGCCATATTCCCCCACTGTCACACTGCTGTTTATGAAATGCTATGTTGAAAAGCTGAGGCCACCCTCTTATTTACAAAAGTGCTGTACTGATTAAATTAAAAGGAAAATGCCCAATATGACGAGGACAATGTTCCATGAGCTAAAATGTATAAAAGCTGCATCTAAACCTTGATGAACTATTTCCCAGTTTTCCTTTCCATTTCCTGTTTGCTCTCCTTGCTGTGCATTATCTGTTTAAATAATTACAGTGCGCTACAGCCCCAAATAGTTAAAACGCATTTGGATGTTTTGCACATACAATGTCATTGGTTTTTCTGATAAAGTTCCTATTTTTTGCATCCATTAATATGCCACTTTCTGACAATAACGTTGGTGAACATGGAGGGAAATGCGATAAGGCGACAGTCGGTTCTTATACTGTTAATATAATAATAGACAGTGTAAAAAGGTTGCATCTGTCCCTTTTTTGTCTGAAAGCAGTTTATGGAATTTACTCGTTACTGATTTCAGCGCTTGTGGAGGATTGACTGAGAATGTTTTATTAGGTGTCTGAGAGATTTGCAAATTAAATTATGGAGAAAAGAATTGGGTTTCCAATGTGGCATATCTGTAAAGAGACAGAAATAATTCTTGTGCGAAGCAGTGTGCAATGCCTTGTGTTTATGTGAGTTTGTTGTATATACCAGTATCAAGGCTCCAGCTCATTTAAGCATTCTGTTTTCTTTTGTTTACTATTTTAGTTGTTACTTGTAAACAAAAACAAGTCTAATATATTAGCATTATTGTCTTGTACTGTTAAAAGATTTGGTAGTTTATCATATTAGCATGTATATAAAAAAAATCTAGTCTTGTTTGCACTTTCCATATATAACAATCACAGGATTACTAGTAATAGTAAAGGACAAAGAAACACTCAGGGTACTTGTTCCATGTTTATTTTTATTTAAGCAAGCCAGCACCAAGACTCCTTGGAAAGGAATTCATCATTTACAGATGTCTAGAAATGCATAGCAACCAATCAGAAGTTGGCTTTTACAGATCTATACACACTGTACTAGTGAGAATTGACAGCTGATTGGTTACTGTGGGTTGTTAGACCTCTAGAAGTTGAGATGGCCCCTGTTGGATTGTATGATCTTTATTGGGATTTCGAATTACCATTACCAGTCATTAGGCCTCACTGACTAAAGTCCAAATAGTCACGTAGAGCTATGAATTTGCATCTATTCTCCACGTCCCCATTTTCTATTATTGACTAAACTCTAGGAAGAGGTGAATACATGACCAATTTGGGCAACTACGATAGTTGTGAACTTATGGAGCTCTTCACATCATTTTGAATATGCCTGCACAAATACTTCTATTGACTAAGTGGAGGAGTGGGTGCAAATGCGATTAGGTAAACTACTCCAAATTCAACTGTTTGACTCTGCAACTTTAGACTGGCAAATCTGGGGTTCGATAGCAGGGCTCAAGTGTCGCATAAGGCAACTATTCATTCAAAAGTGACAGTGGCAACTCCGATTAAATGACAACATGACCTAGGGACAAGGTGATATAGAAATAGAATATTCCCACAATACAGTTAGTGGGATATGGTGAGACTAATGTGCACTTTAGTGGTCGAATTCTCCTCACTCCACATGACTTTTCATCCTACTTCTGTCTGCCTGACTATGCCACACTACACATGCGACAGCAATTGCCGCTGTCCGCTTGTTCAGCAAGTCTATTCTCTGCTTAGTCAATACTGAGTAGGGAATTTGCATCTATTTTGGCGATGCAACTCGAATTGTAGCAAGGTGAATTCGACAGGTGAATTCATTCTTTAGTCAGTGAGGCTCATTACCTCAAATAATTGCTACTTGCAGGAAACAAATTATAATGCCATGTTTAACTGACTGAATTACAGAAATCAACATAGGAAGAAGATAATAAATAAACAGCTGCAGACCTCTGCTTCTTAAAATTAGAATTTAACCCCCCCCAAAAACCCCTCCTCTAATTCCAATAGCCCTAACATTATTTAGCCCTATCATTTTATAATCAAACTGTTGCAGAGACAGTCCCATGAGCTAATTTCACTATTGGTTGAATTTAACATAATTCATTGCTTCAGCTGTGTTGATTTTAGATCCAACATATATTTTAGAATAGAAAGCTTTTTACACATGGTTTCAGGAGACTTAGGGCGAATGTTATTAATGTTGAAAAGACCGATCTCTGCTTTTCAGGTTGATCCCGTGAGATTATCGCTTGAGTTTTTCGATCAAGTTTTTCCAATCGATTGCTTTCGATGGAAAGTTAGCCATACTACTAATGTAAAGTATGTCTATATTTCCATCGAAAAACTCGAGCCATCACCTCGAGATCTCGCGGGATCGACTCAAAAAGCTGAGATCGGTCTTTTCGATGTTAATAACGTTCTCCCCAAAATGTGTCTTGTTAAAACTTGTATGTAAAATTGGCTGTTGGGAGACTACTGTACCCCACAGTTCATGGTTTGTTGAAACTATACAGGATGAATGTAATGAGCAAGGAGTGGGATTATTTTACTTCTTACAGAAGAATGAAATTCCACCAAAGGTTTGGGTTCTAAATGATTTATGGGTATGTATAAAGTGAACAAAGACAGAAGAACCGTAGCTTTGTGAGAGTAAAGATCCATGATTCTGAAGTATCCCACGGTAGATTTATAGGTATAGATTCTACGGGTGTAGTTAATCATAGCAGCTAACAAACAAAACTGTCTTGTATAATTAGTTAGACACTGTCTGCAGATCTTGGTGCGAGTATTCTCCTAGTTGAGGTCAATTTTGCTAGTAGGCGTTACCATCGCTTTCCTCTGGTGTTAGTAAAATGAACGTACTTTGGGAGCGACAGACGAGCTTTCTTTAAGGATTGTGTCACATGCGTTCTAATGCCTCCATGCTGTTTGTGTTGGCTCTCTTTAGCTTCCCGACCTCTTTCGCTTTCTCACTCTTGACACTCCTGTTGCGAAGAAGAAGGGTCCTTTTCTGCTTTAGAAACCCAGCCGTTCAGTTTGCACATTACATTAGCTCGTGCCCATTTTCCAGGAAGCTTATGGAGTTTTCGTTTCTTTGCTGTGCCCTTTGTTTATTTGAGGTTAATATTCCTGGTGTGATATAATGATTTTGTAAATGCACTGCTGGCCCTTGTTTCTATTCTAATTAGCATCACAGTCTGTCCTGTTTGTTTTTAATTTTACCTTTCACTCTTTGCTTTTTTTCTTTGTATTCTAATAAAGTTTTTTTTTTTAATAATATATTAGTGTTTGCCTTGCATAAATAATTTTCTGTGTATATTTTTATTATAGATGCATTGTTTAGGCAGTACAACTGATTATGTGTATTGTTATACACATACAGTATTAGTGCTATAGTAGTACATTTTAATTGATGCAGCACTGATCAGCTAGTGTGTGTGTTTAATTGCATATAATGCAGCTGTCTTACCTTCATATTTCCACATATCTTCTATTAATGCACACTTAAGTACATATTGAGTTGAAAAACAGAAAGTAATTACAGGATTAACTATGAGCACTCATTGCTCCCTAAATTCATTTTGTAAATATAATGTTATTTTTGATGACCATAAAACCACATGGTAGAAATATTACTTTTGCTGTCCTAGATTTTACAGTTTTCCATATTACCCTAAATTTGGGCGAAATTTACTATTATTTAATGTAAAAATGGACGTTCTGAGGAAACAATTCAGTTGATATTTTTCCGATCAAAATATTTTAATCAAATTGTTTCAATTCTTTTTTTCAATGGAAAAGTAGCCATACTTTACATAAGTACTTTGGCTACTTTTCATTAAAAAGAAAATGATCGAAACAATTTGATCGGAAAAAAACCTATAAAAAGAAAAAAAAAATCAGTCAAATTGTTTCACCCAAATGCCTGAGTTTAGTAAATTTCACCCTAGTAGGCGAAATTTATTCAACTTATAAAAACTCGTTTTCGCTTTTCCGAGTTTATTAATCAGGCGAACACACGGAAGTTTCTCGTGGTAAGTATTGTGAGATTTGTTTCGATCGGTACTTACCGAGATAAATTTTTTCTATTGAATATATCCATGGAAAGTGTAGTTATATTTTACATTAGTGCGGTGCGGCTTTACATTAGTGCGGTGCGGCTTTACATTAGTGCGGTACGGCTTTACATTAGTGTAGTGTGGCTTTACATTAGTGTAGTGTGGCTTTACATTAGTGTAGTAGGGCTTTACATTAGTGTAGTAGGGCTGCCCTTTCCATGGAAATATTCAATGGAAAAAGTTTCTCTCCTTAAGTATTGATCAAAACAAATCTCGCAATACTTATTGCGAGAAACCTCTGGGTGTTCGCTCGATTAATAAACTCGGAAAAGCCGAAATGGGCTTTTCAGAGTTTAATAAATTTAGCCGTCTTAATCCAGTAGTTACTGAGTAGGGACAATATCTATATCAGATACATTCAATTTTCTGGACGTTTCTGTGTAATACTATACTGGTCATCCATCCCACTTATTTTGTAGGTGACACAAGAATTGATGAATGTATAATATATATCAGGAGCATAGTGCAATGCAGAGGAATTCATAATCCAAAAATTGTCCCACAGTATAGCTACTATCTGTACATTTTTACACCGTTCTGTGTGTGTGTATATATATATATATATATATATATATATATATATATATATATACATACATACTGTATACACACGCACATGTAATCCATATGTATGCACACATACACACAAGTAATAAATATGAACACACATACAATGATGTAATACATATATATACATATACAGATGTAGACGTTACACACACAAACACACATATATAAATAATATAAATAAACAGAGGCAGTTTCAGTTCTGCAGTACTGTTTTATCAACCTGCTGAAGGTCCATTATACTTGGAGACCTCTTAAAGCAAGGTAATACAGGAATATAGGTTCATAACTCTCCTGATATGTCCTCTATTACTTAGCGCATCCAACCCACATCCCTTTATACATCACTTAGCCTTAACCTTGCTTTGCCTTTCTAAATTCGCATGCAGAAGAGAATGTTGCAGACTGTAACAAGCAGAATATACTGCTTGCATTTATGCATTTTAACTGAGCTCTTTGACTGTGCTGACTTAGAAGAAAAGAGGCAAAATAAAATGCTTTAAAAACAGAAGCATTCAATAGTGCTCGCCCGTCTGTGTGGCAGAATAGCACTATCTATTCTTCCCCAAACTAGTGTCCCCGGTTTATATCACATATCAGCAAAGCAGGATAATATATGCAAAGCTCCCTAGACTACACTTTTCTGCATTGCAATAGGTTTATGATGTAGTTAATCATAACAGCTCACTACGGAATTGTATTGTATGAATGGTTAGACACCGTATGCAAATCTTGGCACAAATATTTTCCTAGTCGAGGTGGATTTGCTAGTAGGCATAAACATTGGTTTCCTCTGGCATTAATAAAATGAATTCACTTTGGGAGAGATAGCTGAGCGCTCCTAAAGGTTTCTGTCGCATCATCAGTTATAATGCCTCCATGCTGTTTGCTTTAGCTTTCTTGAAAACCTTGGGCTATCTAGTTTTTTTTGACTCTTAGAAATGTTAAGGAAAAAAAAAGGAGATTGTATTGCATATTTGGCAAATCATTTTATCTGTGGAAAGAGTAGGGCCCAACAATAAGAATTATCTCTGTTCCTGTTGTACTGGACTCGTATATTGTTATCGTCTTCTAAATATCCCTACATGGAATGAACAAAAAAAAAATACTACTATCCTTCATAGTGTCACTAAGCAACAGAAAATCCCACATATATTATTATTATTATATGGTAGGATAGAGGGGGTTATTCACTAAAGTCTGAATTGTTGTGTATAGGTGCAAATTCGCAAGATAAAGACAGTCACAATAGGCTGCTACTGTTGCAGACACATCTTTATAATGATAGAATGAGTATTGTAATAATTCATTATTGCTTGAAACTTGGGAAAGCGATGACAGACTTCTTGAAAGATTGTCTGTTTAAACTGACTGCTAGTCCAATAAAAAAGATATCACCAAGTATTGCAAATATATATATATATATATATATATAGCAGGGAATCACTCAAATGCTTTAACAGTCTTTTGTGAGTAAAATACTGCAAACAGCAAGTTTTTTTATGTATTCAGCTTTTATTTCTACAAAATGAACTTAAACACAGCTTTTTTGGCAAAACAAAACAATAAAAAAACCTAAATGAACACCACTTTCATAGTGAATAGTCCTTTTTCAGAAAAACAGTGGGTAACAGCAACTCATACAGTTCTGATTTAGAAAAACAAAATATGCCTTCTCTTCTCTCCTTTGGGGTTCTCTCCAAACGCAGTCCTATAACAGGATCTTTCACCACTGTTTCTCTAACAGAGACTTACAGAACCATCCACAGAAACAGATTTTTCCTTTAACAACACCAACCACCCCCAACTGGCTCTCCCAGCTGCCTTTTAACCAGGCTCTAGCCTGCATGTATAGCCTGAGGTATAAAATCTGGACTGACCTCCTCTAGTATGTTCACATTATTGGGGCAAAATATCTCCTCTCAAACACAACACCCTCACAATATATATATAACAGTGAAATACACACAAGAAGGCAGCAGACAACTGTCAGACCATACATTTTACCAAGAACTTAAGGAGGATCCTATCAGTCAATAAACCACTAAACTAAAAAGTCTGCTCAAAACTTACTACAGGAGCTGCAAAAACAACCTAAAATCCCTTGTCATCAATACCAGCAGCTTCATTCAAGATACCACAGACTTTCTTAACAAACTTCAACAAATCAGAGATCTTCC
>WMED01020227.1:0-12217 GCA_019650415.1 Pipa parva
ATCGCAGTCGCTTCTTTATAAGAGAATATTGACGCAGTCGCGACTTTACTATGGAAATATCAGAGCTGCAACTTAAAACATTGTTGCATCCGCGACTATACAACGGGAGAATTATTGCAGTTGTGGATTTGCTATGGGAATCTGCTGTTTGAGAATTCGACAGTCGAATTCGGGCTTTAGAGAATAACCCCCAAGGTATTTTGTCACTTGTATTGTTTCCCACAACTAGTTTAACCCTACAAACGGCTTTGGGCTAATTTTTCAAACAGCACTGCCCCATGAAAGACAGCTGCCTAGAGAGCCATGGGTGGCATTTTGTGAGTGTCTAACAAATTTAATGTAAATGATAAGATAATTATAGGTTTATCCTGGACTTATTTCCATACCATTGGAATGCATTGAGCATTCATATATGTTTGTACATAATTATGATGTCAAACCCTCTTTCATTTCAGCACTTCCTTCACTACACTTGATCCTTCTTTATTTCTACATAGCCTTGATTTCATCTGTCAAAACAGACATGTTAAAAATGCTATGTTTTCACAGCAAAAATTACCTATAATTTTCAGAGATAATCTTTCATTGAATAAAAGTAAATAGGTTTTAATAGCAACACAATAGATGGCACATATAACTGTAATCACTTATTTAATAAGTAACATTTCCTGTCACACACAATTTTAAGAAAGACTGACCACACAAGTGGAAAGGGGTTTAAATAAGGGCAGGTCTAATGGTGTGGTACTTTTTCAGATCACAGTAACGAGATCCAGACATTCTTGACTAACTTTTGGAACTTATTTTCTCAGAAATCTTTTTTTTTAAGGTTCACACAGGTTGATCATTTTTATGCTCTAGGGCACAAAAGCTAAATGAAAGGCTGAAAACAAGATTTTCAAGCATGAAAACATCAGTCACATATCTGATATGGGGGAAGGGGAAACAAGCAGGGATAAAAACACTTAGAACAGGAAGTAACAACATCAGATCATAACTGTTCCTCGCACAGGTGAAGAAATATAAAGGCATTCTTGATGAGAGCCATGAAGGAAACCGAAAAATCCAGCAGTTTTACAAAAATCATTAACAGTTAAAATAAATTGTTAATGCCTGGAGCTTGTGAACACAGTTTCCAAAGCTTACGCTTTGTCACTCTGCAACTTGAGGCAACCTGTTTAACCAGGGTCATCTGGGGATAAACGTTAACTATAAAACATTTAAAGTGGTAATTCCTTCACCAGAGAATAGAGAAAACCCCCTAAAAAAAATAATCAACCCAAAATTCTAACTTAAACTGCGTCTTCTCAGAAATGATTACACAGTTTATGGGTGCATGATGGGAAGTAAGCATTTAACAGCTTCAGACGCTGACATTTTGTGACTAAGTATCCTGCTGAAACAAGCTTGTAGCATTTATTTTGGCTCAGATGTACTAAAATACAATTCCCTTTAGAACAGCAAACACGTTTACGAGGAAAGGCTCTTTTACTGCTTGGTGATCTCTGGAAGACCTTTAAGTATGAGGTGAGCTATTCTACTCAGCACTTCTGCAGTGATCACTGTGCCTAAAGAAATATTATGACCTTATCTAATCATCATGACCTGCTGTGTGAAATAATTAAGAAAAAAAAAACACAATCTAAAACATTTGTGCTGCTTGATAAAGCCTCACCTGTTTCTTTCTTTTTTTTTTTTTTTTAAATCAGAAAATCCATTTTAACCCAGGAAATGAAACATCTTGTATTTAATAAAGCTAACCTTTTTATTTATAAAAAAAAAGGGATTGGGAAGTGAAGTATTTAGAATAAATTGCTATTCTCCTGACCAGCATATACTTGAGTTGCAATAAAATAAAAAGCACCGGGCTATGAAATAAGGTTTCTGCGGCTTCCAACATTTGTTTGATAATTGCTGAGATGTTTAATGGCTTTATGGCATTAGATTTAATTTGCAATTGCACGTTTGTATATTTCTGCAGGGCTTCTAGTTTTCTATGTCTAGCATGTTAAACCATTGTTTTACTATAGAATCTAATGTCTTCTTCACCTACTACAATAGTAATTGAAGTGTTTCTACAGTGAGAAAACATTCAGCACTCCCACAATGAATAATACAATCGCAAACCACTGAAATAGTTATTTCAATCCTGTATTTTTAAATGAAAGCAGTGATCACTGGTCATGGAAATTGTATTTTTCACAATGAATGGTAAATAATTATGTCTTTCAGAGAAAAAAACTAAAAAAAAACTACTGTCAGAAAATCCACTTTTTAATAATGTGTTTTTTCTCTATTGCTGTTGTAAATGTAGAGTGAGTATGTATATGTGAGTATCAGTAAACTACTAGCCCCGCACACAATAAATGTCTTTAATACAATTCAGTAGTTGCATATAATCTCCACAGCCTGTAATTGTGATGTGAAAGAAATTATTACCATACCAATCCATGGGACAGATCATTTTAACATAAGGCATAGAGTGACAGAGCTTTTTGGGGAATGCTAAAACCCTTTCCCAAGTGTACAAAGAGTAGGTAAATATTGCCATGAAAAATAATAGAAAGCAATATCTTTAGAAAGAAATCTCTCAAGGCTCTTGTTAGGCATGAGGTATGCATGAAGACACTGGATGCCCACATCACCCTTTCTCAAGGGCAATACAAAGTGTACAACATAGCTAAGTTTTGCACTTGTTCATCAGACAGCATTATTATGAAAAACTGTACAATCCAGTTGGATTTACTGTGCACTCATTTTTTAAAGATGCATATTTCAGACATTGAAGTGCTAAGGCAAGGATAAGTCATACTTACTTTTTTTACCTACTTTTCAAGGGGGATTCATCATAACACTGTATGGAAATTCAGCACTGGTATAAATGTTATCTTTGAAGTTAAATTCATGATTTTTTTTTGTCTGTTCATATCTTTAACAATAGCAGCCATTTTGTTACACAGACCTCACCCAGTTCCATTGTTTTCTATGGTGCTTTAGGCTAGGTTCACAATGGCAGTTTTCTGCTCTGCGTATATACACTGTGCATAAAAACCAAAAAAGCCACGCCACGTAAACCTATGGACTTACCTTGTTTCGGCTACACTAGTGTATGACATGTATCCACTGCGTACGGAATGCTGGCCATCGCATTTTTACCAGCATATATACAACGTGCACAAAATGTAGCCAGATAGGAGGAGCCGCAAATGCTGGGGGAGCATTAACACTGTGTCGGGTAAGGACAATAGGAAAGTGCCTCTAGAATATACACTGGCCTGAATTTGCCGGTGTATTTTCAGGAGGCACTTTCCCAAAATACGCTAGTACAATTACGCTAGTGTGAACAGGGCCTTATAGAAAGCATTTACAGGAACTGTGCCCTAAAGCCTGATTTTTAAAGCTAAATATGTTCCTTTCTATACATCATATAGAATGTTTTCACAGATTGAATATATAGAAACTATAAATGCATTTGGGGCATTTTAAATTCTTGGGGTCACTGTTCTTTTTATAAGTTAAAGTTAAGGAGACTAGATAATCTTTATCTGCTATCAATAATTTATGTTAGCAAGCAAGTGGAAACACCAAAACCAGGGCTATTTTTCTGTCCAACTAAAAGCAACACAAAGGGCAGGAAGAATCGCTGATCTGTTATATTTTTAAGTATAAAGATGCATGTGACTGCTTAAAGGTTACACAACACAGAAGAAAAAATCCCACAAACAATACTGTATCCCTTGGTGACCATCAAGCATTCAGTTTTCTCTGGATCATTTAGTTTATTTTTCTACAGAATCCCAGATTTCATCAATCTTAAATGAGAGGTCATTTATAGTTTTATTAAAATGTGTATATTCATCTTTTCCTTGATAAGTTTTGATACATGCAGGGTTGGACTGGCCCACCGGAGGACCTCAGTAGCAGTGGGCCCATCGGGCCAAAGTCAGGGTGGGCCCTAAGCCCTGGGAACCAAAGCAGGCACATCCGGCAGTGTGCACCTTATACCTCCCCTATCAGCCATTCTAGTGACATCATGTAATGTTGGCCAGAAAGGGGGGGCCCTGTTGAGCCCTCTCTTGTCCAGTTAGCCTGTGCCTGCGGGCACATTTAATAAAGGGCAACCAACCCCAAAACATGTAATGGCAGATTAAACGTGGCTATGCGACATGAATCTTGACAACACTGAATCCTCATTCTTTATGCTTAAGTACCATTTTGCATGCGGAACAGGACACAAAGAGTTTGGTGAAGCTTGGAGACTAACATTTCTATTCGCAAAGTACACATTTGAATGCGATAACTACATTTAAGAAAAATCTGTACACAAAAATTAGTCTTCCATATATAATACACTGTAAATTCTGATCTTGCTCTTTAAACCTTAAACAATGGTTAAATGAAAAACATACCAAAAAAAGGTAGTGACTCTTTCCATTTAAAATGCCAGGGTTGGATTTAGTCTCCGGCTATTCCTGACACAAAGATATACAGCAACAAACTACTTACAAGAATCGACTTAAGAAATGTCCTTTTATTTCACAACAATAGCCTTGAGGCAAGATCACTGAAGATCTGAAAGTGAATGTAAACAATGCTGTGATATACCGTATCTGCACAATAGCAATTCTGTTCTGCTGTAATACAATTCATTGAACGTTATGATTTAAAGCAAATACAAAAAACAAACAAACAAAACATTAAGGCCATTATCACTGCACCAAGAATCGGATAAGATTTTGCTTGACTGTTGTAGCCTATAGATTAACAAGTGCAAAGGTAAAACATAACCATCATTAAAAAATAAATGTATTTAAAGAGAGAATATACTTCCTGTTCAGCATATCATTCACAGATGTACTTTAAACATGTAAATGATAAGGGCATTACAAATGGACACTTAGACTGCACCCATTTTAATAGGGATTATGGTAGCATTAGCGGACCCCTCACTGCTCACAACATTATGCTGTCACTTGGCTTAAAACTGTGCCAAAGTCCATAGCCTCTTTATGGCCAGCTCTGCTGTCAGTGCATCTTAAATAGATTCTCATACAAACCTAGTCCCGTGCTTTAAGAGGGCAGGAATGTGGTCATAACATAACACATAATGAGGGGGAAAAATTGTTTCCCCCTCATTAATTTTTTTTTTTATGTTAAAACTAACATAAGCGAATATGTAAATGAGGTTAACAGTTCCATTGTGTTTACCATAACCAAGAACATTTAGAAATGTAGATTACAATGAAATGCATTTGACACAAGGAATCTATCTTTAAATATGTATCTATCAGTTTTTATCTAAAGCTGTTTGCAGTGGCTCGATCTGTAGTTTACCAACTGATGGAATCAGGCAGGTTGCTTAGCATCAGCATCAGAAACCCATCAGACTCTGTTGGTTCTTGTAAATATAGAACAATCTGAACCTTGTGATTTATTGAAGATTACTAAAAATTGCTTTTTAGTGTTCCATGGGTTTTTGGGGGAACATTCATTTCTATATTCGTACTTTTAGTCTACAGAGCTTTCTCCTGCTTCACTTTAGCTTTAAAAAGGAAATAAAGATCTATATAAAACTCTACATTTATAGATAATGCTCTTGTTTCTAGGCATGTGAGATACATTTAGTATGTGTGTTGGTACATTGTTAACTGTATGAAAAAGCTGGAACTCTAATAGTAGACTGAACGGCTAAAGACAATATTTTTTTCATGAAAACAATTTATATAACAATTTATAATACACCTAACATGCACAGAATTAAACTGTAAAGACAATTACACTCTCAAAATTCTTCAAATGATCTTCTTTGTCTAATGTTGCTAGTCTAAGAGGAGATAAGCCATATAATTTTACAGAAAGCAGCCGATTGATTCCTTTAGCAAACACAGCTTGGCAATCTATCTTCAATGCAAAATAATGAGGTGGCAGGCTTGCAGTCGAGGAACCCATCTTTAAGACATCATGTAAGGGAATCCAGCTGTGCCTGGATAGTCTCAAGCTATTAAAATAGAAGAAAAGATTGTATTTATAAAGAGTATTTACATATACACAAACAACAGTATATGGAGCTGTGCATATTAAATTTATTTGCATAGAATTCCTGCATAAACTCAAAACAATATCTGTTTCATGAAAAGACATTTACAGCTTTAATGAATATTCAGGATTTACGAAAAGAGAACACCTGCTTTTTTATAATAGCAAATTACAATTTCTCATTTGGTACTACAGACAAAGCTGAGTCATGATTTAGAGCGAGATTTTCTTGATTGCGTTTAATCTTCTATGCACAGAAAGGTGAAATGAAGCTCCTTTTAAAGAGGAAATAAAAAGCACAATCACTGCAAAAAACAAAGTATAATTGTGCTCATTTAATTTACCAAGGTGTCGTTTCTAATGCATAAACCAATCCATAAGAACTCATTCCTTGCTCTAAAAATTTGTAGAGTGAGGATTTAAATCTGTCACGGGTAAATGAATTTAAATATTTTGTTGCTGTGATTATTATTGAAAAAAAAAAATGTACAAAAAAATCATGATCCATGACCATCAGACAATGGTGTCAAAACCAAGTGTTAGTAACTAATGGAACTAGGGCCTGAATTCTTCAAATGAAAGCAATGTTGCAGCAATTCCCAAGCCCCTTAGTATTACGATTAGGTTCCTTGCATGTAGGTCCTTGGATAAGCAAGCAAACATCACCAATAATACAGACTGTAGAGAGGACCAAACTTCAAATATGCTTTAGTGTATTTTACTGATATATTAGTTCCCAATATAGGAGACCATCAATGTTTCTGGAGTTGTAGCAACGTCCATCAGGATCTTGAAGAGGGGAGGGTACTCCCCACCAAAACTGGTCATCTGTCAAGTGATACACCAGTTAAATACCCTTAAAACATAATTGGAGACCCTTGCTGGGAAATCAGAAGAATAGCATTGATTTGTATATTTTCATTTGGATATAATTTCAGTGTTCCTTGACAGTTTAATCAAAAACTCAGGTATAACTATTGAGTAGGGCTAAGACTCATAGTATGGTTTCTACACATCCTTTGATACATCGACTGTTGCAGTTGTATTTTGAAAATAATAATAATAGTTTAACAAGGCGATAGCTGTTCCAAACTATTTAGTAAAGCTGAAAAAATTTAAATTTTTCTATCTATTCTAATAATTAAAATCTATTGCTTGAGCCTATTTGCTTTAACATGGGCAATTCTTCCTCCTTAATGCTATCCGCAATCAGCGTCTAATAAGTATTATTATTGATTCATATAATCCCTTATATTTTTTCTTTTCTATAACCATCCAAGCAATGGATTCACCATAGTCCACTTAAGCTGTGACATATGAAATGGTAGAAAGATGACAGCTGTCAGATGTGTCCTATTAAAGGTTTCTCCTTTTATGTGTTCTGAAGCTGTTCTCTAATTAGGGGATTCCGGGGTCAGGTTCTGTCTTTTATTAAGGACAAATGCTATCCAAAGGTTTCTTTACTTGGCCTACTCCAATGCACAATTCCTATGAAATATGCTAAAGAACTTAACTCTACTTTATTATATTTTTATCGCAATACTACTTAGATAGAAATTGACTTATTCTCCTAAGTCAGGAAATTTGGAAAAAAAAATGAGTAAATGACATTGTAACACTATACAAACCTGCTTACTTAAATCTAGATTACCCCAATAAATTTAATTAGACTTAGTGAGCTTATATACATTTGCATGAAACTACATCAATATCCCTTGACCAGCTATTTAGTATGCGTAACTAATACCTTTTACTTTGAATTGTTTTGTTAGGGACTGCTTTTCTCTAAAACTAGCTCTGCTGTGTTTTCCATCTTCAGCACCTTTGAGTATTTCATCCAAAGATACACTGGAATCCATTGTCTCAGGCACCAGTGTTTTATGTAAATCATCCTTACACACAACATGTTTGAAACCTTATTTGGCCCTAGTGTACAATTTCATTACAAGTGAAAGTATAAATAGTTTGATCCACCTCTATAAATGCCCTCCCCCCCCCTTAATTCATCTTAATTAACTAGATAAATAATGCCCCAGTGGAGTTATGATTATAAGGTGACAGCTGGGGGTTAATTGTTAGACTGCTTATTACTGTAAAACAGTTAAATACAGCCTTTTGCAATTCCATGAATCAGTGTACATAGGTTTTTGTATTAGGTTCTTTACTGGCGTTGTTTAAGCAAATTCAATAAAATTTCACTTACATTTTTTTTCTTTAGCCATAGAGACTGTCTGCATGACTTTTGTGTAGTTCTTAGAGTGAATAGCTACCACTATCTTCTATTAGATTATATAAAGTGATTATCATTAAGGTGCAATAGGTTTAATTCTTTAATGTCTAATAACATGTAAATAGTTGCGACTGGGCCTGACCTCCCCTGGGGGACCCAGCCGCTCTGACTATTGCAAACCTAGGCGGCATCTGGGAGAGGGGTTGTCTGGGAAAGGGAGCTCAGAGTGGCTAGTTATGCCACTGGCCCTAGATATGTTACAGTGTCTTTTCTGGGGAAGAATGGCTTGGTTAACTGTGGTTTATGCAGTTATAAACCTAACCATTACTTGATACTAAGCACCCTAGCAAACCATGAGCTTAAGAAAAATAAAGCCTGTAGAAAATAAACATTCTGTAAAAATCCAATATTTTATCTGAAATGGTGACTGTATTGAACATTGGGTGACAACTGTTGCAGTTTGTGTTGCAGTTACTTAAACTCTAATTTTTCAACCCCGTCTAACCTATGTCTACCTCCTTCAGTAGCCACATTTTTTCTCACTGAAAATTTAAGGTGTTAATTTGTCTCAGCTAAAGTGACATCACATTACTTTTATGGAATTGAGAAATCACATCCTGAGCAGTAAGAAGGCATAAGGAACATTATTGTATTATCGGCATTAGTGGTAAGGTGTGAAATGACAAAGAATTTTCGCCGCTGTGCTCCATATGTTAATAATCCCACTAATGGTACTGTTGTGCAGATGAACAGATGTGCTTTATACCTCAGATTTCACAGTTGTGAGACTAAATAGGGCAAGAGTTCAGCATGAAATGGTCTGAAAAAACAAAGGCACTATTGTGAACAATACTCACCTTGTTATAGAACTCCAACAGCTCTGTGTGGTTAAATTCCACAAACACTTTCTCCAGATTCTGAAAGAAAGAAAAGAAAATAGATTTACCACAAAAACCAATATGAGTGATGTGCACTTTGTGGCAGGGAGATTTTGTGAGCCCATTTTAGCTGCAGGGTCAATGCACAGCAGACAGAGTAGTGTAGCGTTAATGTGCTGTGTGTGGGTTGTAAAATATTTTAATGGCATGTCTAAAACCAGACATTTAAATTTAAGTAAAAGAAAAAAAGTCAGCTTATTTTTGGTCTTTTTAAACAAATACCTTGAATGTAGTGTAAAACTAACATAGCATTACCCAGAATATGCAAATGAAGAAGTATTAAAAGAATCGGGTTTGATAACTCTGATCTCCACAATACAACGTAAGAAAAAACTCCTAGTCAATAACATTACAAGAGAAATGAAATGCAATTTGTTTTTCCCATTTCCCTGATGGGAGGCATTTAAATAAAGCATGTTAGATATCTAAATTTGGTCTTGTGCGTTAAAAAATTCTATTACAAATGCTTGCTTCCACTTAATTTCAGTATGTAGCAGAATGCTGGCAAATAATGTATCCTGGCTCTACAACATTCCACATCTTCCTTAAGAGAACCATCCATATAATATAACTCATAAATTACTGTTATGAATCCCCTTCTTTCCTTACAGCATTAAATACATCCCGCATGCAATTCTTATTTCATAATGAGCCAAAGTTAAACATAGATTGGCACATCATACTCCTAGTGCCTAGATATAATACATAAAATAGACATGTTGTCTAATGTTAACCAGTTGGTTGGGTCTACAGTAATACATAAAATGCAAGCAATTGTACATTCACAGATCACACCAGAGGACATTGCATCCATTAATTAGATATATTTGTGAGCATTTGGATCCAATTTTCATTGAAAGCTGTGATTTTCATTGTATAAAGAATATACACCTATTCAAGGGGAGCAAAGCTGTATTACAAGATGCAGCAAAATGAATAAAAAAAATACACAGTATTCCTAATGAAGAATGTATGTGATTTATATCAAACACAATTAATATGGGATGATGGCATCATCATTTTACTAAATTCATTTGACAGTACACCCCTACTTACATAATCTTATTTGACATTAAACCTAATTAAATAAATTCCTAATTTTCTACTGGATGGAAAACAATCTGTGTAGTATAGAAGGAAAAGCTTCCTGCTTACTGCATTTTTGTCATGTTGTACAATTAATGGTCAGTTTCTCCCAGAATATTAGAATGTGACAATATACTACACAATCCATGCTATAGTGATGATCGGTTTTGGATAAATAACTTTGAAATATAAATTTGGATACTTGTAAAGTGTATTTTTTTTAGGGAAAGACAATAAATGGCAAATTAAAATTTTGCAATTGAAGACGTTTGTGTCACTTGACTATGAGTGGTAATAAAAATAGGTATATGAACAGTATTTTCAAAAATAGCCTTCCAGCTGTGTCAAAATGTCAGATTCCATGATCCTCATGTTAGGGGTTTAAGTTTTATGTTGGCTCAAGGCCTAGCTCAGGACCTCTCTTTATTTCGATGAGAAATTTTATTTAACACATGACTTACTGTATATTTAGCCTTATGATTTAACACAGTTACAATGAGGTGCTGATAGCTGCTTCCAATGGAAATTCCCTTCCAGCAAGTGACCTAAATCAGTGTAAAATCATCAGCCAATAGGAGGGGGCTATGGCAAACATGATATACTCCCATGCAATCCCAATCAGTTAAGTGGCTTTATTACTTCAATTTCATCCTTTGATCAGTGCACTGGTTGAATAGTGTGTGGACAAATCACTTAAGACCCAGTAGTTCCCTACAAGAAGAAAAGTCAGGCTGCATGGAAACTGTATCATGCATAGTGCGAAGTGAGGTCCGGATCCTGTGCCTCACTTCGCACAGACTGTTATGCACTAGCTGATGTCCTGCATGCAGACATCAGCGAACGCTTTAAAGGGATTCCAGTCTTGGCGAGGCGACTCGAGTGGTCTTCGCATTATGGTGAATTCCCCCCTATAGTTCTTCCAATCCCTTAAATCACGATGTAGCAGGGACATAATTGGAAGAGGTATGTCAATCATCATTTAGTCCTGCCCAAATTTATTCATTAAGATAAGCTTTTTCCCCACAACATACTTAGTGGATGGTTGAAAAATATCTTACACTTTGATTTACTGTCATATGGAAGTATAAGGGATATTCTGTTCTAAAAACCTGTATCTATGTTTTTTAATCAGACCTAGCGGCAACAAACACACACATATACGCTTTTGCCTCTCGTTACTAGCTGACTCCTATTTTTTTCTAAAACAAATCTCAAGGGTAGCTATAAAAGTTGTAAGCTACAAGGGCAAATTAGGGAAATTAGTTTAGGTTGTTGTAATTTCGGCATTGTAGTTCCCATAGATAGGAACTATCACAGAAGACAGTGAGAATTCAATGCTATGAAAAGCATACACATATCAATGCACTTAACGAATGGTACAATATCAAACTTAAGCTGAACATCATGGTTAAAGGTCCAGTAACACCATAAAAATAAATCTCATAGGGCATGGTTATTCCTACATTGTACTTTTCAATTTTTTCTTTAAAGTTCATTTCCTGATTTTATGTTGATTTGTGTTGTCTTTCTTTATGCTTGATGCAATCATTTGCCTTCTCCCATTGTATTCTTTGGAACATTAGAATTTTAACTGATAGCTAGGCATACATGAAATACACAATATAGGAAAAGAATAACATTAAGGTTCCATCAAGAAAGTAGAAGAGGTTATACTCTAGGCTTGTACAGGTAGATGTCAAGTGCGTAGAATTTGGGACCAAAAGAGGGGAAGCTAGGATTGCTTACTGCATTTAAAAGCTGCATGTATGAGACAAATGGCAGCCGCTACTGTAGCTTTGATGCAGTATGATGATTCCAAGGACTGTGTTTCCCTGCATTTAAATCATGTTATGTCCAGGTGGATGTTGATAAGGTACAAGTGCTGGTCAACGAATTAGAATAATTTGAAATAGTGCAATCATGAAAT
>WMED01020228.1:956-12217 GCA_019650415.1 Pipa parva
GAAGGAAAGCAGCAGGGAGGGGGACAGGGAAACTTTACCTTTAAGAATTTTTTCTTTGGGGACACATCCTAATGAAATGGCCCGTGCGTGCCTATGGGAATGATACAAGGCTGAGGGGGAGGGCTTTCATTACTCCGCATGGGGTGCAAAAAAAAAACCTTGGCCCGGCCCTGGGTGTGGGGGCCCCGAGGCGTTTAGTTACTGGGCAATTGGGGCCAACCAGAGGGCTTCCAGCCTGGGGCCCATACTGACAGGGGCCTCCAGTGGGCCATTCTGTCCCTGTTCAAGCACCAACTTTGGTCCACCTGCCAAAGTGTACAAGCAGCATAATTACATCTAAGGTTGAAAGATGACAGTAATATGCTAATATTTCTAGGCACCCATCAGACTGGTCTCACTAATATAAAAAGATTTCTTATTTTTAATTCTTTTCAATTTCATTTTAGCTATGCATGAGAACTACTACTGGGAACCCTCTATGTAGTGATCCAGAGTTGGGCACTACTTAAAGGTCCTAGCGCCTAATGGGAGTTTATCTAGAACTCCTACCCTGAGTGGCTTTGGCCCTGAAAATATGTAAAACCAATATCCTTAGTAGGGATCAATTCCTATGATTTCTGTAGAAAACCAAAGACCTATAGCTCCCTGGTTGGGAATAGAATGATTTATGGTGTTCAGCAACACCTGCTGGAGATTTAATGTATTAATGGTGGAATGTTCTAATATATGTATCAGAGTGTATTTGTTTATGCATTAATAAAATGTGAGAGGAGGTACTCCTGGAGGGAGATATAAATGATGAATGCAGGAATTGAAAGTGTGGGGAAAGAGATCCAGAGAGAACTAATATGTTAGGAGTTTTGAGCTCAGCACCTCTCAGAGGTGTGCCAGGCCTTTGGGCCTTGTACATTTATTCCCAAGTGGAGTTCATGGACATTTTCAGGATTGAGGGCTTGTTTGGGCATATTACGTAAATTGTATGTCAATACAGTTTCTGGAGTGTGAAACTTATGTTGTAACTGCTGTTCTTAGTTTAAGTAAAAGTTGAAATGTTCTTGGTTAAAGCACCGGTCTCCTGGAGTTTATTCTAGACTGTGGTGAAAAGGCATCCTACATACAGTAAAAGCCCTAAAAGTGAGGCAAATAGAGGTACATCCTTATAACATCTTCCATTCTTCATTTTAAATTTTATTGTGTTGGACCCACGCCTGCCGGAGCCATCGGGGCGTGACAAGACCTCAACCCCTGAGGTGTTAGACCCTACATCCTGTGCAAGTTTAATCAATTTTGCACTTAGGGTAAAATTTATTAAAATTTGGAAAAACCCGTTTTGGCTTTTCAGACTTTAATCTGACAAACATCCCAAAGATTCTCGGGGTAAGCATTGCGAGATTTGTTTTGATCAATACTGATCAAGAGAAACTTTTTCCATTAAATATTTCCATGGAAAATATGGCTACCCTTTCCTTGGATATATTCAATGGAAAAAGTTTCTCTCAGTAAACATCGATCGAAATAAATCTTGCGATACTTACCGTGAGAAACTTCCGGGTGTTCACCCGATAAAACTCTGAAAAGCAAAAACGGGCTTTTCTGAGTTTAATAAGTTTTGCCCTAAGTGCCAGGTCATGATTGAAACAAGGACTATGGAGAACCCTGCCCCATAGAGATTCCACAAATGTAGGATTATAATATCTGTAAATAGTAACTTAAAGGAGAAGTTTAATTTAAAATACAGTAATACTACTGTAGATAGTTGCTATCGACAATTTGCAAATGGATGTTTCTTGTGGTGATAGAATTACCTACCTTTCTGTTGTTCCTGTTTTCAGAAACCCCCTTGTGGGTTGAGTTAGATGCCTTGCACAGGTGAAATTGGCATGTTAATTATAAACAATTACTTTATGAGTGAACATCAACAATAGACTAATCTACTATTAGTTTTCCATTTTCTATGTAATGCTGTTGTTAGTCATTGTCTACAATGCCCAGGATGCTCTGTGTGACAGTGTCTGCAATACCTAACTATACTTCCTTGTATCTTTCACTTCCAAGGTGCAGGTTTCTGCTTATTTAGACGGGGATTGCATGTGTTTGCCACAAAATGCACATATTATTTGGCAAGCACATTCAATTCTTCATAATAAAAACAGTGGAACGGTTATTGAACATATCCTCTTGCAAGTTGTAGGTTCATTAATTAGCCAGTGATCTGAAGAAGCCATTCAGGCACCAGTGTGAAATCTGTACCAGAATCCCTAGACTCTAGCACCTCAGCCAACATTTCTCTGTGACATACGGGGACTATGGTTCTTGACTGTTGTTTATTTTTAGGGTCCTTGGCATGTTCCTTTACTCCCAGAGAAAGCTTAAATAATTGCACCCCTTGGGCTAAGATCCTAATAAGCAGGCTGTGCTCACCAGCAGTTCTGGTCATAGAACTTTAAATTCACTGCAGGACCCTCACAGGTTGTGGGAGTTATTACTGGAGTAGAAATTTCATGTGCCCCAGTAATTGCATTACTTGATATTACCCCAGCACAATTGGATAAGATAGCAAGGAATGCCCTGCACAGGGCCGGGCCAAAGGGTAGGCAGCTGCCTAGGCGCTCCTGGGGGGGGAGGGGACCTATCTTAGTGCTCCTCCGCTCTTTTTCCCTGTCCCTACCTACCTCTTCCGTGGCCCTGCTCTGTCTGCTGCTCCATCACTACTTCCCACAACCTCAACCCTAACAATCCCAATAAATCAGAAAACATGTTTTTTTTTCCCCTCCCTAGTACACAGCGATAACATTCTGCCCAGTATAATGGTATAAAGTACGTAAATGGCAATAACATTCTTCCATGTATAATGGTACATAGTTTGTAAATACAGTTAAACAGGGATAGATGCAAGTTAAAGGGATCAGGGAGACACACTGGGGTTAAAGGAGAACTAAAGTAAAAAAAAAAAAAATTAAGAAAAACTGTTAAAATACTTACCTTACACCAGCGGTCGGCAAACCGCGGCTCACGAGCCGCATTTGGCCGCGATGTGCGGCTCTGAGTTGTCTGCCCTCCCACCCGCCTTCTTTGCTTTGAGCCAAACAGATTAAGGAGGGAAAATTAACCCTCTGAAAGCTTGTTTATTTAAAAAGACTGTTAGTCCGATAAAAAAAGGCATCACCAAATACTGAAATACTCATATATAAATAAAATATGTCACATACAGGGGGAGGAAGAGGGCTGCACTGGGGATTTTGTTCATATTGCAATCCTGGGCATAGGATCATGTGAGAAAAGCTGATCGTGCAGCAGTACAATTAGTGTACTGCTGCTGGTCACGATCAGTTATATACAATGTAATGCTGTAGTTTTCCTTTAATTATAACAAAGGCATCCAGTAGGCTGGAGATCCTTTTAGATCTTTTTTTAAAGACTAAAAATCATTAAGGCTAGAAATATTTAGTTTTATTTGAAAGGATTGTATAATATGCCTAAATTTACAGTAGCCCTATGATATAAATGATCCAAGTCTATGAATTTGTCTATGGCTCCATATTTCCTGTACTAGAAATACTGCACATGCTGGGTGTGTACCAGCTCTAATGGGTGTGCACTGCCTAGGTAGCAAATATATATTTGCAGGCACATGGATTAAGAACCAATAAATATTAGGATTATCTTCAAATCGGACCTTTAGGCTTAGATTGGGTTTAAAGGGGTGTGGTGGCCACAGACTCATTTATACACATCCCAAATATACAAAAGAAGTGGAAACTGAACAATATTAGTCCTTGCAGCAAATAAAAATTCATCCACCATCTGATGCATTAACACAGTTTAATAGACAGAGGTAAATGTTAAAAAAAAATATATATTAATACAAAACAAAAGTAATTCATTTCCCCAAATCCTCTATCACATGAGCTGTATGGGATTGAGACAACTACATTTATAAGATTACTCCCTGGAACACTTATATTCACATCTCCAGAAACACAGAATACAGAGATAATGACAAATATATATGCTTGGTCTGTTTAAGGTGAAAAGAAAGAGTTGAGGTGTCTGTGACATAACATGTACAACAGGATCTACTGAATGCCGTCATGGCATTTAAGTGCTTGCGTGATCCATATTTTGGTCCAGATACCTAACCATAAACTCAAACTGGAACAGAATGCTGGGAGATGTACAGTAGTTCTGGGGTGAAACACGCTGATAATCTATGCAATTGGTTAAGTTAATGTTTCATATTAAGTTACTGTGCATCAACAGTGCACATAGAAGTTCTTCCAGACTGGATGGTACCGTAATAACTGGTGCCAAAAAAAAAAGTGCACATCATTAACTAGGAATGGACAGAAAAAAAAAATACTGTGCATATTCCCTGGTAGATGCAGGGGAAATCAGTGCATCAGATACTGTATGTTGATATGTACTACTGCATACACATGTACACAGCATTACTGATAGTTTAGCAGTCTGGATTTACTGTATGCTTGCTGGCTGAACACAGCAGGACAGATAACGAACTAATAACTGCTTGCCAGAGGGCAGCCTATCACACTGCATAAACTGTACCTGCTCCCATTGCACCAGCTGGGACATACCCACAATTCCCTGTTTTGTAATTGCAAACAGATCTACTTTAAAAATGAGTTTGCGCTCCATCGCTGTTGATATTATTCTTGAACCCCCATATTTCAATAACAGAGATCTGGAAGGTTTCAGAACATAGAGGCTGGTTGTTAAAGGTGTTGCAATGACTGGTTCTTCCATAGTTGAGGTCTGAGTCAACATATAATGCTTGCCCATCCCCACCACCTGAGGGGTTAACAAAACACACAGTGTTAGGACATATTGGCCTTTTTGGTTTAAAGGCAAATTCCAGTCAGCATTTCAATACTGTCCTTGCATAACCGGAGAAAAAGTGACTGACAGATCAATGAAAATGAATTAGTATGATATATATTAGTATTGCAATACCTTTTCTATTGGACATAAATATATTTTTTTTCTTGCGTCTCTGTATGTACATATAAAGGTGCGATAGCGTGGTCGTGTATTGTATTGCAATACCTTTTTTATTGAACGAACATTCATTTTAGACAAGCTGTCGAGAGTTCTGTCCTCTCTTTATGAAATGTCTGAATATATATCTATATCTCTATATATCTATATCTATATCTCAATCTCAGTATCGCAATACTTTTTTTTTATTGGACTAATTTTTTGCTTGACACTTGATAAAGGGAGGACTAACCTCTCGAAAGGTCATCTATTTAAAACCTTTATTTCTCTGTGAAATATTCAAAAACATGCATCTTTAATCACAGTTTTTCCCTTGTATAAAACCATGAATTGCATAATCAATTTTCTAACTTACTGTTTTATGGTAGCAGATTTAAACGAGTAGAATAAAATCATATTAACTGAGTGACAACACCATCTACTGGTGGACATGAAGAATTTCAGCTATAATTAATCAACATGTCAGCTGGCATCCAGAAAAAGCACAGGAAGGAATTTAGAATCTCCCTTCTAGAACTGAAAAATCTGGATGTAATGGGAAACACATGAGGAACAATAACTAGCTTTGTGCAGTTGTTATAGCCTTATAAGGAAATGGTAAATCTACACATTTTCAAAGCAGGTATAGCTGTATCTAAATTATAATTATTGTAGGATAAGGAGGACTGAAACTCAACTATCATTGCTTTATGCCTGTTTGTATCTTTATTAAAAGCAGCCATGTTGTTAAACAGACCTTGCTCAGTCCCATTGTTTTCCAGGGTGCTTTAGATAATGCATATTCAGGAAGTCTGCCCACAAGAGCAAATTTTTAAAAAAATTAATAAAATGAATTTCAGTCTGCCTAGACACAAATTAAGAACTGGTTTGATTGGTGATTCTAACAGATGTTTCCCAAATTCTTTCAGCTTTTACTGTAGCACTGGAATATTCAAAATAAAAATATCCATTACCAAAGGAACAATATCAAAGAAAATAAAAAGACAAAATGTTACACTAGAAATAGGAAGATACTGTAACTCATCTTGGAACTCAAATTCCTGATTTTTTTTTTTATGTTTTGTCTTGTTGGATTTGTTGTGGATTGCAGAATTTTTTTTTTAAATTAAAGTGGAGTTTCTGGGGCACTTTATGTAATATGAATTATCTAATGGTAGATGGAATACAACTGGAAAATGGTGGGTTGCTTACTTTACAGATAAAAAAAAAAATAGCCACAAGAAGCAAAGCAAACACAAAGCAATACAAAATCAGAATATTAAGTTTAAGTGAACATTTTAACAGTAGTAAAAACTGCCTTTCCAAACCAAATGTGATTTTCGCTTTTTCTGTTGTTACTGGTCCTTTAAACAGAAACCTTGCTATTTATTCCTGGTTCTGGCTATCACAGCTGAAACAAAGAGGTCCTATGGAGAGTGCTTTGGTTAACCCAAGCCCCTCTGACCTCTCTGCATTCACCTCCTTCTGCCTGCCAAGACTGCTCTTTCCTGGATGAGTTTCTATCAGTTCAGGAAGCAGACCTTTCTTCCAGTAAACTGCAGCTTGCACATCGTTGGCTGGCAGTAACTGAGATCAGTTTTCTATTATTCGCTACCATAGCAGAGGAAAGAGAACATTCTAATTACATAGAAGTAACATATATAAATAAAAAGGCATATTAAAATTACTTCATGGGAGGGAGCCATATGTGTCTTTTTTTCTATTTAAGGTTTGAGCATTTTAACAACTTATTTACGGATTCATTTGCATTTTAAAAATATTTTTTACTGGAAACAACTCTCCGCTTTGCTTCTCCCCCTGTTCTTGTAGAAGTGAGGAGTAGCTGGATCTAGTTCCTGGCTGATATGCAGTGATACAAGTGATGGTCCAATAACCATATCCTCAATCAATATCTTGTGTCCGGCTCCCTTTGCGACACCACATTAGGCTCGACACTGAAGAAGTTAACTCAAACTTCTGCCTACATCTGAAACCCCCTCCCCTCTCCTTCAGAAAACTAATATTATAATTACATTATTATATATTCTAACCATATTGTTCCAACCTCCACACACAAACATTTCCGCCTTTATAGCCTACAATACTAAAGGATCTAGGTTACTCACCTATGATAATGCAGTCTGTGCTCCCTGCCATAAACATGGAAGCAGTTTTGGATGGAAGGTTGAAATGGCGAGTGGCCAAAAAAGGTGAAAGGCGACTGGCGGGATCAAAGTCATCACTAGTAGACTGGGATGAGTTAGCGTCTTGATCAGTAGATGAAGCAGTCGATCTGCCAAGCTCTGGGTGCTGGATTACTACCCATTCGTATCGCTCCACCTCTGGCTGAAGCTGACACAAAAAGGTAGGAAATTCAGTGTATACAATGACTAAACAGAGGGTGGTACAATGCACAAAATGAACTGGTATGAAAGCAGGCACGGATTCCTCCAAATGAAAGGAGAGCACTGAGGTTCTGCTATGATTAACAAGTTGTTACAATATCACAGCAACACATTCTAATGCTGATCATTTGGAAAGTTGCAAGGTCATGCACAGCATGGAGGTGGATCTTATATCGGTGAAATAATATGAGAAGTGAATAAAATTAAAAAAGGGTAAAAAAACAAAAAACCTTAAAGTAATACTGAAGACACACACACTGAAAGGGATTCACCTTACCCGAAATACAAAGCACTCTCCAGTACCAAAGAAGCTAAGCTTGTTCCCACTTTTCTTGCGTTCACTCCAGTCTGTAGAGAGGTAAGCTCCGCATACCTAAAAACAGTTAATAGTCCTTTAATTCTGCGAAAGGCGTAGGGTAACCTATAAGTCGAGATCTGATTGTTGCTACTTGTAGTTGGCCCCGGCGACTGATTTTCTATGCAGTTATCCCAGCATTCTGTTTATTTCCTAGTTACATGCTCAATAGATACAAGGAACCTAATTTTGGATTTACATAGACTCAGAGTGAACTGCACACAAGTCACTTAACCTCATAAGTACGTGCGCTTCCCCGGGTCTGTATTATAATTTTATTGTTGAATTGTACAGCACTGCGCAACTTATTGGCACTTAATAAATAAATATGTACATACATACAATGTTAGTTATAACTATCTTTTTTCTACATGACAACATATTGGCTATAGACTTGATTTCACTAATTTGTAGATTTTGGGTTGCTGGTATTGTTGCCAGAGAACAGTAGCTTAGTAGTAGCAGTTAGTAGCAATGTAAGATTTATAGGGTTTACATTAAGTGAAAAATATATCATCTCAAATCCAGAGGTCCGAGAAAAGGGAGAGAATATTCCCACCATGTGCTTTCTGGTACAGCCTAGCTGTGGTCACAGTATGTACAGGTTGAGAATAATAATGTGCAGAAGTCATAATGATTTTACACACCTCCTGGTTTGTGGTTTTGATCAAAAGTAGAGTTGGTTCCTGTCCTTCAGAGTGTAAATAAAACCTAGCCACAAGAATAAAATGCAATGGTTAGTTTCACTAGAGAACCAATTCTAAAACTGTTAAAAATGTAACCCATGCTGCTGTGTGAGAAAGGGAATCCTAGCATTAGTTTCTGAAACAGATAAGCAACTCTAACAAAATAATCAGCGGTTCTGCCCAATACATTTCATTTTTGGTCAGAGTAACCAGTTATCTTTACCAGCTACTGTTTATTTAAAGCAAAAATGGTAAGAAATACACAAGTACAGCTACTTTTACTCTGTGAAACAATTCCATAGTTTGTTTAGAGCAGTGATGCCCAACCTTTTTCGGCCTGGGGGCCATATAGATCAACAGCCGGTGCCGACTAATGGAATGCATGTAAGTTCCAACGCATAATGAACCCGGAAATAAGGGTCTTAACAATGTGGGGAAGCGTTCCACCCAATTGTGAGAAACTGTAAACAGCACATTACTGAACTGACATCCTGTTAATTAATAAGCTGAAAAGGTCCTCCCAACTGTTTCCGACTTCCTGCACTGTGGGAAGAAGCTTTGAGGGCCGGGTAGCACCGTGTCATGGACCCGATATGGCTCACGGGCTGTAGGTTAGGCATCACTGGTTTAGAGTGCTTGTCCCTTTTAACTCCAATGAGATCACAGAGCTTACCTCTTTCTGTATAAACAGGGCTGCTGTTTGCCTGTGAAAAATGCACGGTTAACACAAGGTGTGGGGAAGCCACTGGCCGCTTATATGGCAAGTAACATGGCCATTGCCTGGGACACACATACATCACAGATGGCCTTTAGATGAATGTTTCCCTAAGACTATACAGTGTACTGTATATATACAGTGGGGCCAATTAACTAATATAGCCGTGCTCTAAACACCAAGTTTATCTACAGAAAGACATTAACACATCAGAAACTGTTCAGAGAAAGGGAACTAATTATTACTTATTAATAAATCATATAAGGAAAGCCTTGAAGGCTTTAACATGGTGAGAAAAGAGAAAGGAGACAGGTGATACGACAAACATTCAAATATAATAAGGGAATTAACAGAGACCAGGGGAACAACCTGAAGTCATGGGAGGAAAACACCCAGATTTTACATGTATTCTTATGGGATTTTCTGAGAAAATATGCCAGGAGTAAAACACTAGGGTGGCACCAGCATGATACTTTTCCTGCTTGCATTTGCCAGCTACTTCTTTACCAACTTGAAAGACCGATCTTACCATTTATAACAGTAAGGTCACCTGACTCAGGCTACACAACTAGCAAAATATAATTGTTTTCATAAGAGCAGCCTGGTGTGGTTACAAGTACAATGCCTAACAACCAAATATATGCAACAGCAGAAAATGTAGCCTGGAACAGAAATTTTAAGCAACTTATCACAAAGGATTATTAGATAAAAAACAAAAACCACATTTCCGGATGATAAATTCCACCTTGTGTCTTTTTTCTGACATACTATGCACATTACAGTGATAGAGAGAACGCGGTTGTAAGTTATAACAGCAGCTGTGCACACTCACCGGCTGAGGCTGTTACCATGCTCTTGATTGGTGAAGAGCAGTAACGGTTGGCAAAGGGCAAATCTCTCGGGAATCCAAGACCAGATATCTCGCATTTCTTTCACTGACACAATTTCAGATTTAAAGTTTTCAGAGTGGACAGCAAGGTGGACATTCTGCCTGTGAAAACACCAAATTACTTCATATTATTCAATCAACATTCACTGCTTTGAGCATTTAGTACCATTCTTTCATCATTATGGTCGATTGCTTAAATTGATAGTCACCTATGCATTGGATTTTTTTAAAATTTTTTTAAGATTCAGTCAAAAATTATAGAATCACTTGACTGTTTTAGATTAAAAAATAAAAAATTGGCCAACGTGGTAACTTGACAGGTGCCATTTTCCTCTAGGAAAGACCAATCACTCACAACATAACGCTCTATTTTTGCTCTTTAGAGCATTCAGTGCTGTCCATATGTACTGGAAATCCTTTTAGCTATTAGTGCCGGATGGAATGAAGCACTTTGTTAATTCTCTCCTATAATCCAACACCATATGTTTAACGCCTTTCCTACTACTTGGATTAGTCCAATGTAAACAGTCTTCACATCTAATAAAAGGATTCCTAATCCATAAAGATTTCCTGTCCTGTTCTACAAAATTTATCTAAAAAAAAACTGTTAACAAGTAAGACTAGGTTCACACGAGCGCATGATGCTCTGCGCATCATACGCTAGAGTGAAAAAAAAAAAAAAATTAATAATACAGCTCAATGCAAGCCGATGCTACTTGCCTAGTTCCGGACACACCAGCGTATGACGCGCATACGCTGGGTCCAGAACGTTGTATGTCACATTTTGGCCAGCGTATTATACACTTCGTCTAAAACGCGACACACAGGAAGTGATGTGAACACAGAGGGAGCATTCACACTGTTGCAGGTAAGTAAGAACAATAGAAAAATATGCGTATTTTTTTTTCTTCACACTAGCGTATGCTATGCGCTGAACATCATTATTTATTCTCTCTTATATAGCGCTACTATTTTACGCAGCAGTTTACAGAGATTCATCATTCACTTCAGTTCCTGCCCCATAGGGCTTACAATCTAGTTTCCCTAATTTGTCACACACACACGTATGTTTTTGGATTTGCACGTGTGAACCTAGCCTAAAACAAGATTAAACAGTAGGAAGAGAACACAGCATAATACTTCGATGAAGGAGGAATGGATGCTGCAAAACAACCGTGATGGGATGCGCTGGAGGAAAAAGGGAAAATTCCCTAGC
>WMED01020229.1:0-12216 GCA_019650415.1 Pipa parva
AAAAGTTAAAAGTTTTGTTTATAACCCAACCATGAGTAGAAGGAATCTGCAGTATGTATGTTTCAGTGCAATTTGGTTTCCCCCCACTTGGAGTCACATGTGTACATCCATGTTTTCTAATTTGTGCATCAGACTGTTACCATGATTGTTGTTGCTATTTTAGTGGCTATTTTTCTGCTGGTTCTGCCTTTGCTAAGATGGAACCTTTTACTTCTTCAATGGTATTCTTCCCATGAAGGGATATTGAAAATAATATCTGTGTCCTTCTCAAAGTATTTATTTAACTTAACTTAACTTCTAAGTCTCTTAAAAAGAGGGTTATCACTTGGTACTTATTCTCCCTATGCCTTGACTACTACTTTATTTGCTATCTGGTCTAACCTCTGACTTTATCCAAATTTCAGCTGTTTTTGCTCTGTAATTTCTTGCAGAGTTTCATCTGTCATTGAGCTATAAAGTGCAGTATCAGGTGGGTGGGGCCCACCAGAAAACAAGGGATCAGGGGCCCATCAGGAAATGAGATGAGGGACCCACTATGAAACAAGAGAGCAGTCTCTTGATTCCCCTCTTCAGTCCCTATGATTTCATTGCCTCCTACCTCTTTGTCATGTGTCTAAACTCTGTACCTTCTTTAAAATAGCCCCAGGAATATGTCATAATAGTATAGTTTGAAACTCCAGAAGAGCCCACTAAAGCCTGGGCCAACCACTGTTTTAGTGTCTATAAGTTTGGGTTATGTTCCTCTTACCTGGCTTAGTAGATGGCTTGTTTACAAGATATAATCACGGCATTTGCTTGAAATCTGAATGCTTTTCTTTAGCTCCCAGAACAGGATCTAACAGTCTTTAAATGTTAGTAAACTCTGATCTAGGTGAAAGTTTCTACAGGTGAAGATAACTTAACAATAAAAATAAATCAAAAGATAATATCTGAAAAAAATATTAAAGTGCACCTGTCACCTCAAAACTAATACAAAATTAGGTTCTACTAATGAAAAAAATGATTTTGTAAATATAAATTTATTTTAAAAAATGTACCTTTATACAGCGTTTCTCTCTGTCATCTTCCCTGTCAGCCTGACTTTTCTTTCTGGAGTCGGGTTGGGCTGGATTAAATGATGATTGACATTATAACTCCTCCAATCAGATCCCTTAAATCACGATCTAACAGAGATCTGATTGGAGGAGCTATAATTTCAATCATCATTTAGCCTCGCTCACCCAACACTCGGAGAAAGAAAAGGGAGGCTGACAGGGAAGATGACATAGAGAAATGCTGTATAAAGATACATTTTTTAAAATACATTTATATTTACAAAAACGTTTATTTCATTAGTACAACCTAAATTAGTATTAGAGTTTTGAGGTGACAGGTGAACTTTAACAACACACTGAATTATGCTAAAATAAAAATTAAATATCAAAACCATTTTTTATTTTACATCTCTTGTAAGCAAAACTGTTACTCTGCAAATTAAAATGATAAAAAAAATGAGATGATTTCACGTCAGTTAAAAAAATAATAAGTCGTTAGTGTTCAACGCACATGAAAATAGCAAGCAAAAGAATGTATAGGCAGATAGGTGAAAACAGTAGTAAAATAGACCTCTAGACACCGGGAACAATGATGTGCCAGATAAAATATAGTAGAAGAGCAGCAGGGTATGAAAATGGGTTAACCTGTCTTGATCACATGACTCTGGGGATTCTGGGGAATGCAAGGAAACTCCAGAGGGCAGATCATTAAAGCAATCCCTATTGATTTTTCATTATAATGAGGTGTCTACTGCAATATAAGCGAACTAAAATACTTTGGACTGCATATGCCTGTGTTACTGAAGGCTGAATGAAGCCTGGGGCCATTAATATAATATAATGTAACATAAGTATAAACCCAACCTCCTCTTCAAGACATACATAAAATTGAACGTGCACTTATCTGTCACTTCATTTCTGAATGCAACGCACTGGAAAGAAGTTTTGAAGTGCCTCTAGGAACATGTTAGTCCCATATTTATATACATTTTTGTGAAATTACTATAATAAAGGTCACATTAACAGTCTGCACACCCATTACTCTCCAGTGAATAATATTTACCTGTAGCAAAGCTTGTAATTACAAGAGCAAACAATAATCCATCATGGGCTATTAAAATACATTAAAAGCCAATAAAGCACAAAGTACTTGAATCAGATAGTAAAAAAGCAAGGATGCTTTCAAGGACTACTGCCTCGACATACTATTAATGTTTTAATAAACATGGGCAACACCTTGATGACTGTAAATAGACAACGGTGGCATCAGCAACAGAGGCAGGAACTGTTTGTATTTTCAGGGTTCTCAATAGTAACTGACATCATCATAAAACCGGTATTTTTTAGAGACAGGAGGATAGTTATTTCTTCCAATCCCAGGTATACATCAGACTAAATATGTATTTTATAGAGTAGGAAGCAAAAGAAGATATCCAGATATCAACCCCAAATTTAGTATAGTCTTTACTCTTTACGCTCACCTTCCACCTTCATCAGCTAAAACTCTTTCTAAAAATATATTAAAAATATATTAATAAAATTAGAGGAACCTGATATATTCATAAAGTAACTCTTAATATTAAATTTAAATTAAATAGATATATGAACATTTTAGTCCAAAGTACTGTTTTTGTCCCATAATTACATATATAATAAATGTTGTGGTTGTAATGTTAATGCTGCATGTTTTTCATCAACCCAATGCAGTCAGGAGGGTTATATGAGTGTATATCTAAAAGGTGGCTCAGTAGACTCGCAAAAACCGAGAGCGGTCTTTCTGAGTTTAATCAATTTCGCCATATGTGGATAAAGAATTTTTAGGGGCTTTGGTAACAGATAACAATAAAATATTGTGGTTGAATTATAGATGTGCATTGACATCACTGTAAAATGGATGGCATAGATATGTTTAGTTTAAAGATATAAATTGCAGTATAAGAAATTAGTTCACCTTTAAGTGTTAGCTGCTGTCACTAGAAGTCATTATGCAAATTTAGATTGTAAGCTCTACGGGGAAGGGACCTCCAACCTCTTGTGTCAACTGCAACCTAACACTTAAAGTGATGTATCCTTGTGGTATTTTACTTGTAGTATTTAATGCACTTTTCCCATGTCTCTATTGTATTTGTATTGCTGAATTGTACAGCGCTGCATAAATTTGTGGCACTTTATAAATAAAATTATACATACATACAATTATATAACTAAAGGTTATTGTGCGTATACAGAGTTCAGAAAAAAAATAGCCAAGTTATAGAAAGACAGATTTACCAAGAATTCTGGAAAGCACTAGAAACAGAAAAATGTATTTTTTATCTGAAGTATTTTCTGGTTTGCCAATGTTTAATTAGGAAAAAACTATGTACTCTTTAATTCCTTTTAACATTAAACATCTTACAACTATTAGCGACCACCTACTTTACTGTTAGTAAGAAAATCAAATCAGTATTAGACTGATATGCATGAATAAAGATCTTTATTGAAAGGAAAGACAATGAGAAGACTCAAGGGAGAAAGGGGACAAAAAAATAACTGCAGAACACAGGTGGCAACTCAAAAGCCCCAAACCATCTTCTATGGAAGAAAGCTTGTTGAGTGGAACTTCCTGCTGTAGTATTGGAATGCTTGATTGAAATGGTTTCCAGAATCCCAAATGACATTAGTAAGGTGAATGGTGAACTTTCTCCCTGGATGAAACAACTTTCCCATCAACTGAATCCTCTATGACAGTGATAACACGGCGAGTTGTCTGAGAGGCTGAGGGGAAAAAAAGATGGAAATGAAACTGAATTTATATCCTTAAAAGGACAAATGTCATCTAAATTACAGCACAGGTTTTACTATTCTATTTGAAATTGATGTATTTTTTATCTTATTAAATAAATGTCTACTTTTTTTTTTTTTTAGCAAATCAAATCAAATGTAGAATGGAATAAATACAAAGTGGAACCTTCAAATGAACACAAGATAGACACAGCCTATAAATGCTACAATCAAGGGTGTTTTTGGACCTAAAACCCTAGGCCTTATGCTCAGGTCTCTCCCACTTCCTTCAATGAAATCTGGAGGCTTACAGACTTCACTGTGTGTAGACTGCAGAGGAACAACCACAGGCATTCACAACTACAGGTAATAAAATAATGGTGTGGCAAGGGCTAATTTGTGTAAGGCTGACTGTATTTATGCTCTGTTCTCAGTGGGAACCTAGAAACTGAACTAACAGCAACATTTACTGTTACTCAATCTGAGAACTTTCCAGCTAGCAAAAAGCAGTTGATCAGATACAAGGACCTATAAAATACTGTTAGTGCAGACAAATCTGATATTTGTGATAACTGGTTAATAAAAACATATACAGTACATACCATGCAAATTAAACTTTATTTTTAATCTTAGTCTCTTGTTTTAGAGTTTATTTTATAAACCTACAAATATTCTACATGACTCTCTTAAAGTGCACCTGTCACCTAAAACTAATACTAATTTAGGTTCTACTAATGAAATAAAGGTTTTTGTAAATATATACGTACAGTATTTAAAATAATGTACCTTTATACAGCGTTTCTCTCTGTCATCTTCCTTGTCAGCCCGACTTTTCTTTCCTGAGTCGGGTTGGGTGGGACTAAATGATGATTGACATTAGAGCTCCTCCAATCAAATCCCTGCTAGATCGTGATTTAAGGGATCTGATTGGAGGAGTTATAGGGCCTAATTCACAATCCTCCGAAGTGAGGCGAACACTTCGCACCTCACTTCGGAGGATCGTGAATTAGGCCCATAATGTCAATCATCATTTAGCCCCACCCAACTCAGAAAGAAAAGGCAGGCTGACAGGGAAGATGACAGAGAGAAATGCTGTATAAAGTTATATTTTCTTAAATACATATATATTTACAAAAACCTTTATTTCATTAGTACAACCTAAATTAGTATTATAGTTTTGAGGTGACGGGTGCACTTTAGCTCTCATAATTTTTTTTACCATTTTGCTGTTATAGTATATGATTCTTAACCACAGAGAACAGTTTTTGGAACATTTCAAGATTGCTAAATTCTTGCAACCTGGTCTGTGGAATAAAATCAAGTTCTCTGCTTATAGTCTGTAAAAAGATACAGTCCAGGGAATTAATCAACAGGGGTAATTTTTTAGTAACCAATAATAATCAGAGGTTATTTTTCTGCATTCTGTCCCTGCTGTACCAGTGAGTGCTACCTTCTGATTGGTTGCTGTTAGTTACTAGACCTCATTAAACAATTGAATCTGTTATTGGATCCCCCTGAATGTTCCGTACACAAGTACATTTCTAGGTAAAAGAAAATAGTTACATCCCCAGAACTGTTAAGTCACAGCAGTGCTGTGTTCATTTCATACTAGACTTCATCAAGACTAGTTTTAAAAAGAATGGGGTCCTGGGTAAAACTGAAAGTATGTTTGGCAGCACAGAGCAAATTGCATGGGTCTGTTGACAGCAGAGGCCTCCACAGGTAATGGGGCCCTGGGAAATTGCCCAGTTTGCACCACTCCCAAAACTGGTCCTAGTTTATTTAAACTGGTCCTAGTTTATTTAAACTGGTCCTAGTTTATTTTAGGGAGCTCTACAAATAAAAACTGTGGTTCAGGGTCTTTAAATAAAGAAGAAGAGCTGCAGTCAAGGTATTTAGCTAATCTGAAGGAAACTTACCATCTTTGCTTGATAAGCTGCAAAGTAAAGGGGAAAAAAAGGAAAGAAAAAACATTAGCATATACAGATATATATTTTTTCAAACTTTAAGTTGTGAAAGTATTTTCATGGAAATTGTATATATTTAGTTTTCATTTTGAAATGGTTATCGTCAAGTTTTGCGCTTGGGTGGGGGAGTGTATTTTTTGCTGCACACAAGGCTGTTATTACTTCCTTTCTGGTAAAAACACTGTTTCCCCGCTTCTACTTCTGGCTGAGATCTTGGATAAAGTCTCAGAATCAGAGCAACAAATGTACCAGAACCAAAGCAAGAATAAAAATCTTATCTGAAACACTCAAGTTTTATTGGATTAAATTTCTAGCAGTGTTGACTTAAAAGGCCCAATTAGATTTCAGCAGGACAAAAGGAGAGATAAAAAGCCTAAGTGAATCAGATAAAACTTAACCAATGGACCTTAAGGTTGGGTTCATACGAGCGTATAATGCGCGGCACATCATACCCTTGTGTGAAAAAAAAAATACGGCTCAATGAAACCCAATGATACTTACCTAGTTCCGGACACACCAGCGTATGATGCCCATACGCCGGATCCGGAACGCTGTGAGTCACATTTTGGCCAGCATATATCCCAAAATGCAACACACAGGAAGTTATATGAACGCTGAGGGAGCGTTCACACTGTTGCTGGTAAGTACAATATAAAAATACACTTGGTGTATTTTTCTTTTTTTTCTTCTTCACATAAGCGTATGATGTGCAGTGTGAACCCAGCTTTAACGTATATGACTTATGAAATCTGCATGTATTATGTGACATCATACGAGGACATTAGGATTAAAGGAAACAGTGACATTTAAAACAACAAATTAATAATGGGTAGAATGTGCTTAGACAAAATAAATAGCTTTTCCTCACAGAGGCAGTGAGTATCATTAGCAGAGACTGTCCAGCATTAGCACAGAATTTCATGGGTGAATAAAGATTTCAGCTTCTGCTAAGGATAAACATAGATTTCATAATACAAACACTAACAAGTTAAGGGGATGCAAAAGACAATTCTAAGATCCCAGGTTATCACACATTTTAAATGTACATGACTCAAGAAAGATATCCCTTCAAATAAAACAGCTTTGTAGACCAATCAAAATTCTTAATTTTTATTCATGCTTACTGTGCATCTTCACCCTCCAGTAAACGTCTGTAAGTAGCAATTTCTTGTTCCAGGCGAGTTTTAACATCCATGAGAATCTTGTACTCATAGCTCTGCCGTTCCATGTCTGAACGTAGTTCAGCAAGCTGCGCCTCCACATTTCCAATTAGATCTTGGATCTGTGAGAGCTGGACGCAGTATCGACCTTCTGTCTCTGCCAAGGAGCCTTCCAGTGCAGCTTTCTACAAGAGTTCAGGAAAAGAGGTTAAATGTGTACCTTGTGGAAAATCCATAAAGGCAATTAAATTTGACTTTCTGAAAAACAAAGGTATAAATTGATGGAATCCTATCATGACTACCAGCATATCATTTAGTTTACTGCTGGCTCTTACCAAGCTCAGTTGAGTTTGTAGCTCGATCTCAAGGCCCTGTAGAGTACGTTTCAAATCTGTTATTTCAGTCTTGCTGGAATGGATCAGTGCACTGCTGCTTGCTACTTGTTTATTCAAATCTTCTGTCTGTCATGAAAGATTAAATATCAGGTTATGTTTGAGGAGATATATTTCTACATATATCTCAAAGGATGATGTTGACTAACCTTTTTAAAGAACCACTCTTCTACATCTTTTCGGTTCTTCTCAGCTAAGATTTCATACTTCTCTCTCATCTCAGACAGGATCTTTGTAAGGTCCATGGAAGGTGCTGCATCCATCTCCACGTTGACTTGGCCACTGGATTGTCCACGCAAAGCATTCATTTCCTGTAAAAGATATTTTGATTGTGAAAATCTATTTACTAATGGAAAAGTCTATAAAAATTACAATTGTTTTATATTAAATTAATGATTTATTTGGTTCACTGCAGTAAAACTGACATAACCCAATGTTTCACCCCCTTTAGGGGTCATGAGCATTGTTATTTAAAGCTATTGTGTACATGCATATAACAATGGAATATTTGCATGTATCATTTACCATTCTGAAACAATAGAGGATTCAGGCAAAGCATTATTATAATGCAGGAAACTGAGCAATGTAAACATGCTCCATTCTGTATCTATACATGTAATTAAATACCTGTACAAAAAGAAGTGTTGGAACAGTAAAATAGTTCTTCCAATCAATACAGTTTGCTTATGCATTTTAAAGTAGAGACTGGTTCAATTCATTATTGAGGATTTAGAACAAATAGCTTTTGTAAAATATTTAAATTCTCACTGGAAGAAAACATTAAATGCTGTGTTTAGTTGTTGTCAAATGTTTTAAGTTTGTATCCAAATGACCTCAACCAATCAGATTAATGTTACCTCTTCATGATTCTTCTTCAGGTAAGCAAGCTCCTCCTTAAGACTTTCAATTTGGTGTTCCAAGTCAGATCTTGTTAAGGTCAATTCATCCAGCACTCTGCGTAGGCCATTGATGTCAGCCTCAACACTCATACGGATAGCCATTTCATTCTCATACCTTGGTTAGAAGTTTAAAAAAAAAAAGCTTTCTTACTAAAACAGATATCTAAAAATAGCAACAGTTCCTGGTTATAATATGGCATAGAGTACCAGTGTATAAGTAGAACAAATTTAATTTAAGAAGTTTACATATTTCTCTAAACAGAATGGGCAACTAGATTTCAGTGGCACATCTCTGTGACAAACAAAATGAATAAAGATGTAATGAGATGCACAAGCTCTTACTTGGTTCTGAAGTCATCAGCAGCCAGCTTAGCATTATCAATTTGTAGAAGTTTGCTTGAATTGTCCAATGTTGCAGTAAGGATCTAGCAATCACAATATGTTCAAATGTCAGCATACAATATACAATTTGTCTACATGACAAGATAAAAACAATAAAATTTACATTAACTAAACAAACATTAGATTAAGAAGTAAAAATGAATAATAAGGGTAATGATGATGTAACAGTTTTTTTCTAAACAGGAATATTTGGATCATTTAAAGCCATGCTGAAATAAAACATTTGACTATAAATCTGTATGCAAAGGGTAAGATAACTACACATAAGCTAATATAGATACTAAGGACTATACCTTTACCAAACAACCTCCATTTTTTGGAGTGGTTGCTCTTCCCCTATACACAACTAGAATATTTCTGTCCAGTTTTTTCATTTGACTAAATATAATGTTTTTAGGTAAAACTGTTACCAGGTATCCATACATGATACATATGCAGAATATCATACCTTGTTGCGGAGATCCTCAATAATCTTATAATAATTGCTGTAGTCAGTGGCTGGACTGGGGCCTTGCTTCTGATACCATTCTCTGATTTTGATTTCTAGCTCTGCATTTGCATTTTCTAAGGATCGCACCTTGTCCAGATAGGCAGCCAAGCGGTCATTTAGATTCTGCATGGTATGCTTTTCACTTCCTGTTAGTAGGCTTTCTCCACCAGCAATTCCCATTCCAAATCCATACCCAGCACCATAACCCTCACCATAGGTAGAAATATAATTTCCACCTGCACCACCATCAAAACCATAATTTAAACCCCCACCAAGGCCAGAGGAAACCATTCTTGCTGTGGAGATGGAGATATTTTGACCACCACTGCCTCCATGGATGCTTGGTGTCCTGTAAACACTAGATACTCTACTGGAGCCACCTCCAGTAGTACCTAAGCCCATTGTGGATCCTGATGATGTAACTGTCTGCCTGACAGCATATAAAGACATGGTGTTACTTAGAATTGGTTGATTTCAGGTGCCACCAAGGTGATGTTGATTGCCGAATGTTGTGAATTAGCAAATTCTGTCCCTTTCCTTTATATAAAAGGATGTGGGTGTGTGTTTCTCTTGAGGATCAGTCTTTGGCAGAGTCATCAGCTTTGATTTCTTTGCCAGCATGTGTTACAGTATATCTGATTACCTCATTAGTCTGAATGAATAACAAATGTCTGACTGCATCACCCCCCTCCCCACCTTCTACCGTTGTCTTAAAAAATTTTACACTAAGTGCCCAAACTCATCTGACAAGCATCATTGTATGTATGTGCTGTGTTTGTTCATGAAACAAAAGGTGATTCACATTGAGTCAGGGAGGGATCCTGCTGTGGGCTATGCATTTGACATTCCAATATACCTAAATAAGGAAGGAGTAAGGATTTTGAAACACCCCTCCTATCTTTGGGAAGTTTCGGAAACAACATGAAATCAGAACTCTTGCATCATTGCAGAAAATAATCACCAGTTGAATCAATGAGTTGTCAATCACTAGAATAAGGTGTAAATGCATTATTTCATAACTCGGAAAAAAAATGAAACTTGCACTGGATTTTTTTCTAAAATCTTAAAACTTAATCAGGTCAATTCTCACAGGCCAATACAATTTCTAACATGGAATGAACATATATCATTCTATGCTTTTATACATTATTTAGGACATAAGTTCTTTTGAGTGGATAGTTGTGTATATGAAACTAGATGGATATCACATAAACAGATATATTGAAATAAAAGAGCGAAATTAGCGTTTGACTTATTTTGATAAAATTAAAATTTTGTCAAAACTCTAGCCAATCACTACACAGTCTATAAAAAGCTATAGGGATTGAATAAAGGGGCTGCAGGAGCTTAGAAGAAGTACACCAATTATGGTCTTGAGTTGCCTCCTACTTAATCACATCCCTGGTCTCCACTGTGGCAATTCTGACCTTGTGATCCAGCCAATGTCCTTTTTCTTCACTGCCAATCCTTGCATAGCAGAATTGGTATTAGGCTTGCATGTGCTCCTCAGCGTCAAAGGAAAGAGGAGGAGGGGAAAAAGAGCAGCCTAGTTATCAGGATCACAATAATGAAACTCTATTATCTTCAAGCAAGACAATGAACTCAGTAAAGATCAGAAAGTGTTTATTTAGTGTCTAAGCTGCCACACCTCTACCCTTAGCTCCTCATAACATTGTAACAAACATTTTACCCCTTTATAAATAAAATGAAGGTTAAGTTCAGTGATTCAAGGTTAAAAAACATGGAAACATCTTAACTGCTTTTATATCTTAGAATTTTAAAAAATAAAAAATGGTATAATAAATGCATGAAGTTACTGCACAGCTAAAGCTGGCAGTATAGTATATCAATCTGACCTAGTTTAAACTAAACAAGGAAACAGTAGCACTGTGTGACTGTCATCTACCGCACCTAACAAAGTCTAGAGTAAACCATATGTGGCTACATACGGTACATAGTGGCCTTAAATTAGTATTTTATTGCCATACTGCATGATCAAACCATTTGTGGTCATATACAGTACTTATTTATACTTAGTATATTCCGGATTTCATATACAGTACTTATTTATACTTAGTATATTCCAGATTACCTGATGCGTCAGCTTAGAGTGCAGTATAACAGATTGCACTTTAGCCAGTTGACAGACTCCTGCAATGTAGCACAAAAATGGTTTTAACTGTATTAGTCCAGTTTAATACTTGCAATGTACTTATTATTTGTCTAACAGTTAGATATATATACACCTTATGCTTTTATGTGAAGCCATAAGCATAGCATGAGATTCAAGCATTATACATGACATGTATGAGAAAGAACCCTAGGGATACTTTTATATGGGCATTATAATGTACTGTTGGCTGGGTGGCATTTGTCACATGATCAGCTACATAACAATATAGTGGGAAATAGTGTAGGTTGGTATGTATGTATGTCCCAATCTACCAGAGTTCCTGTGTGCACTGACAAATATGCCCTAAGCCACACAATATCCCACTGAATCACTGTGAGGGTGACCAGTTGGAAAGTTGCCCCTGTGCATACACCCTAATAGGTTTCTGGTCCATTCTTCCAATCAAATGTTATATGGAAAACCCTTCACCAGTGATATCATAAAATCCTAAAGGAACAGAATTTTAGAACCAATATATTTTACCCTACCAATACATAGTCCCAATATCCTATTTAAAAAGAAATATCCATCACTGGAGAAGACAAGGATATCACAGCTAAAGGATTTATAACCATTAGGTCCGTGGTTCTCAACCTTTTTATTGCTGCCACCCTTTAGTACAATTCCCTGTGATATGGCAACCCCAATAACAAGTTTTCAGTTGCAACAGACTGCTACTGTCGCAGTCGTGACTTCATTATGGAAATATTGTCACGTTCGCGACTTTAATATGGGAATATTGTTGTGGTCATGGATTTGCTATGGAAATCCGCTGTTTGTGAATTAAATTCTGGTGGTCTCAGGCAACTCTTGGCAAATCGTCATTCCATCTCCAGGTTGAGAACCACTGCATTAGATATAACCATTACCATTAGATACAGTCAGTCACCAATAGTGCAAGTTCCACCACTTAAAAAGATGAGAGGCGTCTGTAAT
>WMED01020230.1:0-11469 GCA_019650415.1 Pipa parva
CCCAAAAACTGACCTCGACTTATGCACGAGGTCGACTTATACTCGAGTATATACGGTAAGCATGATAATAGCAACTCCAGGGTAATAGTATCTCTAGATGCTGAAAAGGCATATGACTCAGTAGAGTGGGAATACTTATGGCAACTACTGGGAAAATATGGCCAAGGACCCAACTTCATAAAATGGATCCAATTACTGTACAACGCACCCAAGGCCAAAGTACAATTAAAGGATACCTATCTCTGGCATTTACAATACACCAGGGCACTAAACAAGGCTGCCATCTATCACCATTTCTCTTTGCACTAGCCATAGAGCCCCTAGCACTCTTAATTCGTACAACCCCATTTATACAAGGATTTAAGCTAGGGGGAACTACTGAAAAAGTATCATTGTATGCAGATGATATGTTGGTGTATCTTGCTGATGTAAACAACTCACTTACTACACTGCTTGAAATTATGGATGTGTTTGGCAGGTACTCCGGAATATGCATGAACTGGGACAAATCAACAATATTTCCATTAGACAACATATCAAACCAAAATACAACAACTGGGACACCACTCAAGTGTGTGACCACCTTTAAATTCTTGGGAATCAAAATAAACAAAGACATGTCCCAATTCATTCACCTTAACCTAGAACCAATTACGACCAAACTTAACAATAATATTAAAGTATGGTCTAAACTCCCATTAACAATGTGGGGCTGAATTACCCCACTTAAAATGATATATTTACCAAAATACCTCTACATATTCCACAACTGTCCAATATACCTGACTAAACAATACTTCACCCAACTTAATAAAATTATACTACCCTTCATAAGAGGGAACAAACAAGCCAGGATCAGCTGGGTTAAACTTACAGCAATGTACCAAGATGGGAGGCTTACATTACCCCACATGCAAAAATACTACCTGGAATCACAACTATATTACCTCCACTGGTACTTTAACCCGGATCCAAACAACCCAGCAGTGACGGGCTCATGGGAAGCTCTAAAAAATACTATCTTCAGAACACCACCCCAACTTAGCAACACCCCACAAACATTGTTGACCCCAGTTCGTGCATGGAAACAGGCAATGTCATATGATATTTCAGGAAACATATGGAAATCTCCATATGTTCCTCTATGGTGTAATCCTAATCTCAAAGCCTTTTACAAATATCAAGACTAAATCTGACCTTTGAGAGGCATAAAATACTTAAATGATATACTGCAGAGTAATAATTTTGTACAGTTCAATCAAATGCAAGAAAGATTCCCCCCACAGAGGCTCCAGGTGTTCCAATACCTCCAAATTAAACACTGCTTTTTGGATCAATTTGGATCCCTAACTCCCAAAACATAACAGCCCAATATAGAGCACACAATTCGTGATAACGACAGTGCCAAAATGATATCAATACTATACAGAAACTTGACAGACATGGGAAAAAACCCTTCAACACAGCATACCAAAAATGGTTAACTTTTCTCCCAGATCTCACCAATGATGAATGGGACAAAGCAACTGGCAACATACTGTATATAAAGGGCTAAACTCAGGCAGAAATGCAAAATGGACAAAACTATAACAAAATGCATGGCAAAGGAAAACAACGTTGTTAATTTAATGTTGATAAGTTGATTTATTGTTATTATGAGAAAATCAATAAAAAATATTGTTAAAAAAAAACACAGAAAAACAGGATCCAAATCTAACCCTTCCCAACCCAATTCAGACCATTCTCCCTTCACTCCATGTTTTACATACAATATAGAGGCTTCTTGTAGACCGTCTAAAGTAGAGACTTCACTCCTCTGATCCTCTCTACAGAGAATTGTTCCCAAACAAGAAAGTATTAAAAAGTATCACAAAATCTCCAATTTGTTGCATTTGTCCAGTAAGACACAGGTAGGCATTAACCATTATTAGTCACCAACAGAGGATCCATATCCCAGAGAGAAGTCAAATCTTTTTATGGAAAACGATCCTACAATATTTAATTTTCACATGGGTAATGATATATTGGACATTGCTAATATGTGGGTATTGACCAGTACTTCATATACTTTCCTCTACATGTTGATGTGGTTCCCACTGCTGGGGTAATTAAAGTGAATGAAATAAAGAAGAATCTCATGCAGAGTTACAAACTACACCATCCTGTTCCTGAACCTAACGAGAAGCAGGTGTGGTGGGGAGGGGGTGGAAGTTTGGAGACAAAAAGAGATAAAAAAAAACAAAGCACTGTAGGAACTTAAGGGGTTAGCGAAGAGAAGCAGTTCTTCCCTAACTGACCCACACTCTACAAGAACATGATATTGCCCTTTTTGATGATAATTGCATATTGTCATTATGAAGTTAAAAATAATATTATATAATATATAGTTTATGATGGAATTTTCCCTTTTGTAATGCTATCTTCCATAAATTCTTCTTAGTTGCTGCACAATTTGGACAAGTTTACCCTAAAGTGCACCACTAGCCATTAAATTTCTGTTTTTAGTGGGGGTACTGGGGAAGACTTCTGTCACCCAATAAATCATAAGGCCCAATAAGGAATTTTTAGATGTGACATATTCTAGGTCCCTGCTCCTTCTTCCAGTAATGGAATATCACCACCCTTAACTCTGCTGCTGTTTTCTACATATAAAAAATAAGCAAATATCTCCAAGATCTTCAATACTCTCAATGTAGCCTCGAAATGACTCCAATAGCACCTGATCACTCCAATAAATTGCCAACAGTTAAATCACATATCTTCCGTGCAGCCCCAAAAGTCTCCAACTTTTCAAGCAAAGCCTCAGTGACTTCACAAATCCTAGGTTTTCTTCTCTGGGCAGCAGAGACCCCACTCTGGATCCTTGAACTCCATAGTGTCAGGATTGTTCTGCTTAGCCTGAATAATGCACCATAAAACCCCACATGGCCCACTGAGTCACAAAGCTAGAAAAGTAACATAAACTGACCTCTCTTAATGGGACAATGTCAAACAACCCTGAACAACCCTGAACTTGCTGGCAAAGAAGTTGGTAATTACACTGGAAAAAGTGAAGACCTTCTCCTACCTGCTCCTAAGGTTGCACTGCATCACCAGAAAAGAAGAGGGCCTGAATTTTGACATGTTTTGTAGTTTAAGGTTCTTCCAGCTCAATTCATGTATAATGAAGTGGAGGTTTAGAATTTCACAAATGCATGAAAAGGGTCGTGCACTCATGTTTTGGCAGCCGGAGAGAAGGACTGACCTCAGCCACAAAGAAACCCAGAGCAGCAGGAAGAGTCCAGAGAGACTCAACTGCTCCCATGTGAAGGCACTGGGCAATACATATTAATGCTCCCTGATAGGAACAAGGGGGAATAGTCCAATGCGGCAGTAGTTGGCTGCAGATAATGAAACATTCACAGTGCATTAAGCAAAGTGCTAAGTCTGTTAAACTAGACTGCTTGCTATGAATAGGATGGCCACTAGAGGGAGACATTACCATACATCTCTCTATTGTGCAGAGATGGTGAAATAAACATGCAAAATAAAAACAGGAATAAAACACTGCTGAAGGCATGATGCTATATTAAGCCCTCTTGATGACAGCAAGGGGGTAGTGACCCTTAAAGAGTACATTCTGTATAAATATGGTGTACAATATTCCAGCATAATATATATCACAGAATGGATGATCTGTTTGTACCAATAATATAGGCCTTTATTACCATTTAATTCAGTCCTTTCATTGTGTGAACACACATTTATGCAGGCATTGGGGCATATTTCTGATGTGTTCTTTTACATTTACCTGGGCAGGTTGCAATGCAGGTTGGTAACTAACTCCTCAATGAACCAAAGCTTCCCCCATGAGCATCCATTGGTGGTACATTCCATTAACGCTGAACCTTACCTTTATTCTTGATCAGTTTATTGGTGAAGAATTTCCCAATGCCAGAATCTTATCAAAGAGATATTAGTGAATGGGGCTCTATCGGCACATCAGCGCCAGACCAGTCAGAATACGACTGACTTTACCCTTATTAACTATTATAAGCGATTGCTGTAGGAAGATTTCTGCATAATTCATAGTTTCTTACAGCTCTCCAGTAGGATGGACAACAGATTCCTCGCTGCTTGTACATTTGGCTGTAATTTATTTAACGATAAACAATGAGCTTCTGGTTAATGTTACATTCATAGCTTCTGGGGGAAGAAAATTCTTTTTCTGTCCTCCTTTGAAGTCAGTCTTCTTTTGGGAGGACTGTTAAAAGATTATTCAACTGAAGTTTAAATCAGTTCCCAACTGCTCTTAGCATGGGTATGTTTATATGTTAAGCCTTGGTAAGAGAATTTGTTTATTTTTTACTTTATTTAGTTTCAATGAATTGCAGCAGTAGCACAAACATTGTTAACCGCTGGGGCTCCCCTTGCACACTGGGAATCATAGGGAGAACGCTGCCTTGCAGGACACTACTACAACCATGGTTAATCTTATGGGATCACTGAATTGTGCATTATGAGGCCTTTTCTTTACTGTATTAGGCATTATGGGTGACTGCTACCAGTACTGTATTGGGAATGTCACCTGGGAAAATGTGCTGTATACAGGTGATATTTGGTGTGCTTACAGGGAATTATCACACTCACTGTGGGAATGTACATTGTGTGGGGTGTAAGGACCTCCCTAAAAGCAATATAACATCACTTTCTGAATATTCCAAAACAACTGTTTATACAAAATTCATACTGTATCGAAAGAATGGTACAGAGACTAATGCACAAATTATCAATTTTGTAAAAAGAAAAAAAATGAATGCCTTTAAATGTCTGTGGCCATAGGCAATTTGGCCTAATGAACAAGTAAGTGCTGAGCATGCTGTATGTGCCACATCTTACAATAAGGTGGTGGCAACCCCAGATGGCCTCTTGCAACTGAAAGAGAAACCGAAGGCATTTACTCCACTTGAGACTTCCTGACTTATTGAAATGTGCTCCTAAGATTAAGTTTACTACTCTTCGCAGATTCATATCTTATGGTTGCCATAATTCAGTCGTTCACAAGTATCATTAATTCCTGCACATACTGCAGGGCTAGTTAAGGGTCAGTAACTGCAGCACTTCCTTTTCATGTGTCCATTTTAACAGGGATAACCTGATAGCCTTTGTTTGAATTTGCCACTTAGTTCACTCTTTACTTGACAAAGACTGCCAATGTTAGTTGCCAAATCAAAGCAAAGTAAAAAGAAGCCCTAATGTACAAGACATTGTACTCCATAAAGCTCTCAGTGTCCTATAGCACTTAGCAATACAGCAGTCTCTTGAAAGTGCTACCTTTAACATTCTGTAGAGTTCTGCTGACAGGAAGTTAAAGGGAAACTAAAGCCTAAAATTATTTCAGCTAGAAGCCTTATGGACCTTAGAACCTTATGCAAAACAACTGCAGAACATACCCAGATGTACAGTAGCCCTATGAGACAAAGGATAAATGCCTGTGAAATTATCAGCTGGGCAGCTCCATGTTTGTACTGTAGACACTGTACATGCTCAGTATGATTTGTCTCCTATAGGTGAGCCCTAATTAGGGACAAATGCAAAATAACCTGACTATAAACTCATGATAAACCTATCAATGAAATCTGACATTGAAGTCAAATTAATCAAGTATAACGAAGTACTGAATTCTCTTCAAATCAAACAGAAGAAACTATTCGTGCATTTAAAGGTTGCCTCCAATTTATTTAAAGCAAACACTTTTTGTATGTGGAGTAAATCAGGGTTGATTATCAAAATACTTAGATCCATATGCAGTAGATTCTCTGCAGCCCTGCAATGCACAGCTGAACTAATTTATTATCAGCTAGCTTTGCAGTATGGATATTTTAGCGATACTGGCTTTAAAGGGATAGAATTGCCTAAACATTCCTTTTAGTTGCATGGTATACAGTTCAGTTACATGCCACATGCATAACACCATTACCTTTAAAAGGGGGAGACTTATGAAATACACCTTATCCTCTGCTGCATAGCTGCCAGTATAATTTTGCACTCTTTTTGCAGTGTGGGGGAGGGGCATGGTTAATTTCTGATAAATACATCATATGAGATTTGCAATTACACACAATCCAAATTCCACAATGCAGTGATCTGGGCTATAATTTAGATGTATTTAACAGTTCTAACAATATTTTTAAGTCAGACTGTTTTTCCCCAGTCCCTTAGAAGTACATGCTGAGAATAAAGATGTCTGCCTCCAGTGGCAACTTTACAGGCATCAGTATTCACATGCTGTTGGGCTGTAGGCACTTATGAGCTTTTGCAATAAGCCCTATATATAAGGCACATCATTTTTAGCCTAAGTTTTTCTGAGGCTTTAGTTTCCCTTTAAAGGTAGCGCTGAGAAGAGAACTGCTATAGCACTAAGTTCTACAGTAGATTGAGAGCAGGGACAACAGAGAGGTGAGGAGGGACGAGACAAGAAAAGGAGTGGGGAGCACACCAAAATAGAACCACCCCCTCCTGCAGCATAGGTAGCTCCCCAGGCTACTGCCTTTGTTGCCTAGTCCTCAGTTAGGCCCTGCTGGCTGGGGCAATGGCATGTGTGCCCACAGAGAGGACTCCGAGTGCCCTTTCTGGCATGCATGCCGTAGGTTTGTTACCACTGTTGTAGGCAGGGAAGTGTAATATAGCTCATCTATAAATCCTTGATTAGACCACGTTTGCAATATTGGGTACAGTTTCTTCTCTCTGTCACCTACTTCTATCTCAGCAGCTCAGTCGGAATCTTAAACCAGGGAATTAACTTCAATTCTTGGGAATTCTGAATAACCAATCAAAATGTTACAGGTGTGCAACCTCACAGAGCTGTTGTCTACCTGCTTCCTAATGGTGGTTTTGTTCAGAATTCTCATGCCTGAGGATCATGTCAGTGGCATGATTTCATATTGATCATTTGAAGAGGAAGCAGGAGCAAAAGTAATACTGTAAGAAACGTACTGTAAATGAAAAGTCCCATTAACAGTGTCAATTAGATGGGAAAAAATAAGTAGTTTACTGCAAAAGAGGCATGCGCCTGTATTTATGCGCAGTATCACTGCAGCATAATGTGAGTGTAGGGCAGTGATTTTCAACCGGGGTTACGTGGAACCCAAGGGTTCCGTGAGGACAACCCAGGGGTTCCCTGACACTCTGCATGCAGATAGGCAGGTTAGCCAGGATATGTTCCCGATCACTGTCAGACAATACCGACGTCAGCGATCGGGACTGTATCCTGGCTAACAGTGATCAGAGTAGGGGTTCCGCCAGTAGAGTAGTGATCAGAGTAGGGGTTCTGCCAGTAGAGTAGTGATCAGAGTAGGGGTTCCTCCAGAAATCTGATGACACCAAAGGGTTCCCCTGGAGAGAAAAGGTTGAAAAACACTGGTGTAGGGGAAGCAATGTAAAACATTTGTTGCTGAAAGAAAAACATGGCATACAGAGTGCAGCCCTAGCCTTAAGGTAAAGATATCCACCTCTTTAACTTCATGCAATGACCCAGATTCATAGGTTTAGTGATTTAAATAAAAGTAGAAACATTACAAATACATGGAGGCATTGTTTCTACAAAGGAAGAAACGGAGGAAGTTTGACAACAGGTAGATTTTATTACACGTATCAACAAAAGCTACAATAACAATGGGACATTTTCTGAGGATTAGCTTCTGAAGTGTGTTGGAATACTAAAATGGCTTTGGTTTATCAGATATTAAAATATGTTTAAACAATACAGGTTTCCTGCTACAGTACTGATTCGTTATAACAATTTTCTAAATTCTTATGACAATGACACATGGATGGAACACATACACCAAGGAATGAATTCTAAAGGCACAACGAGTAAATACAAAGGGGAAACACACCCATACATGAGTGGGATCTGACATACTGTAATGTGTGCCTAGCTATGTCCGGTAATAATAGTTTGTGCTGTGAGTGCTGGCCAGGAAAATCATTTTGGCCAAAGGGACCAACATTCCATGTATCTATTAATGCACATATATACACACACATTATCAAAGTAGTAATGCTTTAGGCACACAAAATAAGCTTCATCCTATAGCTGTATTTTCAATTCAGGAACACATTTTGATGATAAACACTAAAAATAAATTGGCAATGTTTTCCCTTTAAGTGTCTATCAGGTTAAAGAACTGAACAAATTAGTTGAAACTCAAATCTCGAGGACACGTATGCATTCATTTCTACTGATTCTAAATTAAGCGCTTAGTACCAAGTATGCCGGAGTGCAACTAATGATACCCACACAACTACAGACTTGAACATGTAATATTTATGCTTGCGTTCTACATAATCTATTATACTGGGACGTAGCCCACTTAATTATTTTTTTCTTTTTTTACAAGAACATTTTCCTTTGTTATTTACAGCAATAATCCTAGTTTGTAACTGCTAGAACATATACTGTCTATATTTCACACAGACCATGCTGGTAATTGAATAGTATACAGTGAATGGATGTATGTTTCTTTCTCAAAATACTATTGAATATGTCTGGAAAAATTTGATGAATAGAAAGCTGGTGTGTAATGTATAAATTAGATCATCTCTAAAAACTGTATTAACAATAAACATACCATTTATAGACACTACTTTTAATACAGGCTAAATGATAAAAAATAATATTTTATGTTACTACCATTTCATAGATAATATGCATCATACAGACTATTAGCAAAGCAAAAAAAAAAAACCCAACCTGCATATCATTGCAAGAGGCCAGAGAAACACATAGATAAATCTAGCTCTTTATAAATAGTATATTTTCTATGTACAGGTATGGACCAATGTCAGACTGTTTCAGAAAATTTCTGAGTATGGTGTAGTTTCTATACATTGTCACATTTTCTCTCACAAAACCGAAACATGAATATAACATTTTTAATGAATGTAATAATACAAGTATAATCTTATTTTACCTTTCAATTCATTTTTTCTATTTGCTAGGACTGCATTCACTCATTTACCTGGTTTGTTCAGATGCTCTGATACCCTCAGTTTAAGCAGATGTCTGAGGATTTGAAAATTAACATAGTTGACTGTAAACTCTATGGAGGTTATTGGCTAAAGCCCGAATTGTTGCATAAAGGTGTGAATTCACCAGCTAAAGCTATGGAAATAATAACTATGGAAATAATGTCGCAATCAAAACTTTAAACATTGTCACAGTTGCGACTTTTCATTGGGAAAATTGTCGAGTTCGCGGATTTGCTTTGGGAATCCACCGCTTGAGAATTCGACAGTCGAATTCTCACTTTAGTCAATAACCCCCTAAACACTCTAAGCATTTAATTAAATTGGAAATGTTGGGAAATAAATAGTAAATCTGATGACTGCAAAACAGAACCTACATATCACTGCAAATGACAAGTTAAAGAGTTCAGATGCATATTAGATAGTTAGCCACAGGTCTTCAGTAAAACATTACTTACAACAATGGGCTGCATTGGGAGAGCTGGTGGATAGAAAGCGTTATTATAACATCATCACAAAAAATGAAAAAGAATGTATAAAAATGAAAACCTTCTTAAACAGACAACTTGATGTATCAACCGAAGCATTCATTTACTAAAATCTTGTAACCCACAGCAACCAACCAAGCAGGTACCATTCACTAGAACTCGAATAATGGAAGTCAGCCTCTTAACAGATACTGTGTGTTACTAGACCTCAGCAAACTGCCTGTTGATACATTTTCTGAAAGTGCTTTGAAATGATAAAAAAAAAAGTGGAACCAGAAAATATGTGCACGCAGACAAAATGGATTTACTCCAGTACCAACAAACGCAAGACAATTTTGACCTGTGAACTGAAATGTCAATAAGAGCTGACAGGCCACAATCTGAAACAGACCATAAAATCATTCAATGTGAAAGTACATTTTAAACTGGCCATCAATCTCCTCAGACTTGAATATTACTGAAAAAGCAGTGGGAGAAAATTAAACATATTAGGAAAGAAAACAATATCTGCAAGGAATAACGGACAAATCCCACAGGGAACAGCAAGAAGAGACACAGCAAGCTACAGCTGTTTTACTGCCACATGAGCTAGTACAAAGTAGAGATACAAATGGCAAGTTTTCTCTTGATATTGTTTATTGAGGAATCGTAGGGATTTGTCAACGTCTTCAACCCCCAAGTGTTCATTTTTTTGGGGTCCTGTCCTGCTGCCCCAGGTCCCTGCTGTAGAGTCCCAATCCTCCGGGCTCCTCCCATTCCCCTACCTGAAAGCTGGCATCAGCCTACATCAGAAACAAATAGGCACTGCGCTGGTGAAGTCACTGCCACTCCCTTGGCAGTTTGAAAGGTATAAAATACAGCTCGCTTTAATATTTACTAAACCAGACAGTCTGACCGGGGGTTATAGGAATAACCGTTTCACTTTTTAACAGGGAAATTTTAGCTAAAAAGCACCCACTTCTGCAACCCTGAAACCCTACTGTTTCTTTCCATGAATTTAATTTATTAACTATTCCATTTACCCAACTTGGTCTGCATCCTGGTTGGGACCCAGAAAGCGCAATAGAGATGATATTAAACAAACTTACATCCCACCTACCACTGCCAATCAAAGCTTTGGCTGGCCGCAATCACTAAAATGACATGGGGCAGTTGGCTGTAATTTGAGAGGCTGATCATTTGACCAGTGGGAACCGAGGACTTATTTGAGTGAGTGGCAGCATTTTCAATGTACATTTTTTCTTTAGTTTGTCAGTGGGTCCCCCATGCCCATGTTAAAGCTTTATGACCGCATCCATAGTGGCTGCCTGCCTCTAGTCCATTTCCTACACAACACTGATATGAAGGAAATCTCATCCCTGATTTAAAAGTGTACATCCTAATGGGGAACATATTAAACAGAGTTTGGTACAAAGCAGTTATCTGTGCAATTATGGAGGGACTTACTTAAAAAAAAAACAGTTAAGTCTCCAAGTTATTTTGCCCAACTGACTGCAATACAGATTATTTACTTATTTTCAGTAATTTTACATTTACAACCACTATTTTACACTGATCAATCTGGAATCTCATGCCGGTGGCCTGATGTACAGTCTTGAAAGAAAAAAAGTAGAAAGAAGCAGGTGTGCAGCAGCTCTCTGAGACTGCACAGAATTTTAAAGTCCTTCAAAGTCACCCAATCCCTGGTATAAAATTCCCAACTGGGCTGCTGGGGAGGAAGCAAATGAGGCAGAAGGGGCTGCTGAGGAGGAAGCAGATGAGGCAGAAGGGGCTGCTGAGGAGGAAGCAGATGAGGCAGAAGGGGCTGCTGAGGAGAAAGCAGATGAGGCAGAAGGGGCTGCTGAGGAGGAAGCAAATGAGGCAGAAGGGGCTGCTGAGGAGGAAGCAGATGACACAGAAGGGACTGCTGAGGAGGAAGCAGATGACACAGAAGGGACTGCTGAGGAAGAAGCAGGTGAGGAAGAAGGGGCTG